>JAOVYX010015490.1:0-27691 GCA_035668315.1 Drosera spatulata | reverse complement strand
AAAAAAAAAAAAAAAAAAAAAAAAAAAAAAAAAAAAAAAAAAAAGAAGAAGAAGAAGAAGAAGAAGAAGAAGAAGAAGCAAGAACCCCAAAATCAGACTAACAAAGATCAAATGGGCACAGTGGCCCAACTCTCTCTTGCAAAACTCAGACAAGTCTTGCACCAAGTGAATTCAATAAACACACCAATATGGATTCACAGAACAAGTACAACAATCAAGAAACCCTAATGAAAACCCTCAACACAGAAACATAACATTCCAAGAAACTTCGACACACAGTGAGAAATTCAAGCCAAGGCCCTCAAAATTGAACCACCACGTTTGGATTCAACAAAAAGATAGCATCTTTGCACATAACTCAATTGATTTCAACCACAATACCTGATCAAACCCTGGAGCTGATCCTTGTCAAGAAAATGAACCCTGGCCAAGGACTATATGAAGAAGAGGAAGGTGAGAGGAAAATGCAAGATGCGGAATGTATTGTTGTACTATTAGGAGGATGTGAGAGAACCATAGCCATGGAAATTGATATTGATTTGGTGCATTGTCATGGTGGGCACACACACTATACCACAAAACAGCACAACCTATCCCAAAAAGCCAAAAGGGTACTGTATTGTATAACAGTGTCAGATCAAGGGCTTTCTTGATGCTTTCACTGCCCATTTCAGAAAATGAGATGGGAAATTTTTTTTGATTGCTTGTGAGGATATGGTGGAGCAGGTGATGTGGTTTCCATGGGTTTGTCTTGTCCTTGTACAGAATTTGTAGAGATCTTGTAAAGTGAAAAATGTCATACTAAATCATTTGATTTTCTCGTCTATCTTGTCTTCTTCCCTCCATTTTTCTGTTGTTCCTGGGCTTGCGCTACAATATCCCTCTTTTGATTGATCACTGATCACTTTTCTTGCATGACATGTTTCATTTCGTGTACATCTGTGTTGGGAATATGCCTCAAATTCCGAAGGGATAAGCCCGCCTATATTATTCTTCAGGATTTTCTATTTTCTCTCCTGGAGTGATTGTGCTAACTTTGTTGGTTTATTTTTAAGGATCTTATAAAATTCATCCGAGACATTCATCTCATTTAACTGAGTTTTATCTCTTTAATATTGTTTCACTCGTTGAGAGTTAATCTCTGTATTCTTGATTTTATAATGGAATTTCGCTCCTCATCGTCCATGATTTTTTCCTTCTTTATTGAGAATTTTTACGTAAAATTTGTGTGTTGTCTCGAGTGTGAATTTGTTTGTTCCTCTTTATTCTTATTCTGGTACTCATCTTGATTGCTCATAATCCATACAATCTGTGTGATAGCTGTTAACCTAAACCTTGAAAATATGGAATCCTAGCCTTGATCACAGAATGAGGAGAAAGATTTTCTACCAATGAGTCAATCATTTCTCATCTGTTTTGATGGATCATGTTATTTTAAAAATTCGTTTAAAATTTAGCCAAAATTTATGCTAACTCAATATGGAAGAGTGGGCTATCTTTGTGAATTACTTGTCACGAATACAAACCACAAATACTGACAGCTGATCATTGAATATGTCAATGTAAATCCAATAAATATGAAAAACTGGTATTCAACGTTCAATGCCATGCGATGATATTAAAGAGACATTTTCACACATAAGTGGAAGTGAACGTGTTCTAACGTCATTTGTTGACGACTCTATTTTCATCAGTGTTTGTGCAGTGCGTTTGATGCAATCAGATGCGTTCTAAGTTCAAGTTCCCCACGTTGAGGAATGATCTGTAAAAATGCAATAAGATGCCACATAGTACTTGTGACGAGTTATTACCTTGATCGCGACTTTTTGAAAGAACTCATCGATTATGTACACTCATATGTTTAGGATAAGTTCTCAAAGGGGAATTATTTAGTACGATTGCTGTCATTACAATTATCACATAGTTTCTTAACACAATATAAGTAACTCGTCCTTGTAATCATGAGGTAGAGGTTCAACAGGGATGCATCTTGTGAACTGTGAGGCACCGGAAAAAAAAGTAAAACTGCGTAACGTTTCGCTTTTTCTCCACCTAAAGGATCACGAGGGCTTGTTCAGTTGTTCTTTGCTTTGCTTTGTTTCGGAGCATGATACCACACTTTCAATCGTATGTATAATGGTTCAAACATTAACTAGAATCTTGTATGTTTGTGCTTCATCCGTTACATCTAAGTAGCCAACGATTCCAAACCTAGAACAAGAAAATAAATTACTTGTAAAAAGAAAGAAAGAGAGCAGATCGAGCACGATACTTTTGACATAATAATGAAACAGAAAACAAGATGGCGTGATCCACATGTTTGTTAGTACACCATTGTCCTTGGAAATTGATTGGTCTTGTCAATTTATGTGAACCTTGATGTTTAGACTATCTTTTCAAACTCATGATTCAGAAAATGAGGTTTTTTTTTTTTTTAAGTATCTATCGTTTTTTTTTTTGTTTTTTGGTGATAAGTACAGTATCTATCGTTTTAATAACATTAAGCTAAGTTGATGCACAGGAATATTCCATAGGCAGCGCACGTTGCTGTCATTGGTTTGCAATATGTCCTTATACCATAGTCATCTTAATTCTCAAGTCTAGCTCTCGTGACACTTCTATCCTTGGGATGATATTGTTACGATAGGTTTTCGATTCTCTTCTTTTTCTGCCTCTTTGACGAATTCAATTCAAACAACATAACAATGTTGTAAATGAGCAAAACAAAGGTCCTGTATATAGAGAATTAACCTGCATCGAATCAGCACGCAAACAACAATAATCATAGGTATATACTTCCTCTATACATCTACTAATGCACAATCCTCATACATCCTTTAATTCTTCACCAATCAAATGTCTCCTGGAGTTTCGTCATTTCACTCATTGATCTTGATCATGACTCATTAATTTGTATTGTTGCTTTTCGTATTTAAACCAACATCTTTGATGTTCTTTTAGGGAAATTATTAGTACATCCTCTGGATGCGCATCATCTTCATAATTATGATGTTTTGATTAATGAGATTAATTTATTATTGATTTTTTTATTTATATTTTATTTCGTTGAGCTAATCAAACATCACAGAAGTGATGGAAGTGTACATCCTGGAATACATCTAATACGTCCTATGTTCTTTTATCATTATGTGTGTGTTCTTTATAAGTCCAAGTTAATTTGATTCACTGGGATGTTCCATAGGCAACAAAGACTGCTGCCTAAGGTTCGCAGTTGTCTCTAATCCGATAATTATAAGCTAGCACTCGCGGGACTTCTATTCTTGGGACGGCATAATGAAGTTGTAAATGAGTTTATGAGCAAAAGAAAGCCTTATATGCACTTGAGTAGCAATTAACCTGCGTAAAACCGGCACGTAATCAATAACGATCATAGGTGTATACTTTTCTATAAACATTTACTACTGCACGAATCATATACGTCGTGCATCTTTTAATTCTTTACTATTCATTTTCTCCTGAAGTTTTATCATACCACTCATCAATCTTGATTATGACTCATCAACCTTGATTGTCGTTGCTTTCATGTTTAAACCAACTCTTAAATGTTCTTTCTTGTTATGTGCATCGTTCTCAAACTTCTAATATTTTACTCCTTCCGTCCAACAGAATTACAACCAATTGATCTGATATAATAATTTATGTGTGTTTTGATTTTTGTTGTGAAGCTTAAATTACTCTTTGACTTTAATGAGTGAGATGAGTGAGAAAAATAAAAAAAATAATTGGATGAATTCATGTAATATAAAGTAAAAAATAGGAATGTTTCGATATTTTTTTAAGAAAAAGAGTTTACAAATATAATAATGTTATAATTTTATTGAGATATCCTTAAATAAGCGTTGAAATTTTGTTGGGACGGAGGAGTGACTTATATGTCCTCAATTTAATCATTTCTAACATTTTTTTCTCCCATTTGCCAAAATTATTCGAATTGCTAATCTAATATCAACCTCGAAACTGAACTTCCTATGATTGTGTTTAGGACTCGGGCGTCAAACACTTTTAGTCATTTTCTCTAATAACCAAAGCCAATTTGGCCACTTATCAAGTGATTGATAATCTATGGTCGACAGAACAATTGGAATTTATTCATAGTCTAATCATCAGAATAGATTGAATCAGATACTTCTGGAAAAGTTCATTAAATTTGAATTTTCTAATGTATAAGCCTAATAAAGACAAAGTATGTCGCTCATATTTTCATAGACTTCTCACATCCCATCCATCATAATCTCAAATTATCTACCCAACACGAAGACTGGAATGTTGATGAGTTTAGCGTGACTCAATAGCCACAGAAAGGGGAAAAAAAACAACGTACCATTAAGTGGACTACATTTCCTCTTATTAATCCAACAGCCAAAACACTCCCAACGCTAATGCACAAATTTTTTTTAGGAAAAAAACGTGCAATCAAAAACATTCTAAATCAGAATGCAGGCAACAACAAATGACACGGAGATCAGTCAAGCGATCAGACCTCTAAAAAATGCTCGAGTTGTTCACCAGCATCTCAACAGTTTCAGTTCTTCCTTGAATGTCGGGGAGTGTGAACAGGATTCGACTATCGTTACATTGAGAAAACAAGGTAAAAAATACACTGGTTCATATCCTCACAGCGTAAGCTGATATAAATAATCAGTCTGCATCCATCTCTTCCAATGCGGCAGTAGCAGCGTTCTTAGCTTCCTCTAAAAGTTCATCGGGAACCTAGACACGAAGGAATCCATAGGAAATACAAGTAACTTGTAAAGAGAATGGAATTCTTTGCGTTACGCTAGCCAGCAGCAAGAACTGCGAAAGTTAAGAGCAAGCATGTAGGCTTCCACTGGAACATTTTATTCACAGCAAAACTACTGAAACAGGTCGAATAAGTCGTGACGGGTCAAGTTCAAAACTAGATTCATCCATATTTTGTCGACATTGGCTAAATTTTTCCAAGCTACTTTTTTTTGGGAGACACAGGATATCAGCTTCAGTAACAATTACAGCCACAAGCTATAAGCACCTTACAAAGTTTTAAGCATAGAATGACCATACAGAAATCTAAAGAGGGTCTTGGCTTCAAGTTCACTGGCTAAATGTACATGTGTTCCCCTAGCAATACAGACCCCCCATGACCTGTATGCCATGTTCGTCGTCGCATAATAATGTTGTCACAATGTTTTACAACCTAGCAAGGTTTCAGGATCTTAATCATAGAAGGTAGTGCCTCAACTTGGGGAGAACAAGGGACAAAGTCATATTTACGTCATCATATCAAACACAAGCAAACACAAGCCCACATCCGAGAAAACGGTTGGGTCAGAACAGAGTGTTTATTTTTATTTATTATTTTTTTTATTAAGGGTGAGAGAGTACTTTTCTCATTAATGAAGTTGAACTAATATCAACGAAATTGTGAAATAAATAGGAATAGTTCCCTCTGCAGAAGGAGAACTGATAACATAGATAAAGGGCATTTTCTATGTTTCTCCTTTTGATCAGATTGATAAGTATGCTTAGGGTGAATTCACATAATTATCTTTCACCAGCTACCAACATGCATAGTATGACATGATTCACTACATTTGAGAATTCTCAACATTTGCGAAAGCACTGGTTGAAAACTAGCAAAAGCTAACAAAGCATGAATGTGCAATCAGAAACCTTAAAGATTTCACATCTACACATCTACACATGAAGATAATTACTGGGCTTTCATGCACCACAACATCCACAAGCATTCAACAGAAGGCTGTCTAGATTGAGTGTCCAAACATTTAGATGTTACCTTTTGATGTTGGCGATTCGACTCATCACATACCCAGCTCAATTCAAGCTCAAAAGCCTTGTCCTTTGCTTCATCATGCAGTTTGTAGATACTGCATCGTGAAAACATGCAAGAAAAGAGTCAATCTCGCCACAGGCATTGCTGTCATAGTTTGTATATAGTAGTTCATAAGTCACTCATCTTATTCTCAATTAATAAAAGTCAATCCCATGTTTTTACATGGTATCAAGGTACAAGCCAACATATGTTTCAACTGATCATGACATGTGCTCCTCGTAACCTATTCAAAGTGTCCATGTATAGGGGCAAAACAGTGCCACAAGGGAACTTATAGAGGAACCCACATTAAAATCTTTAGAAATACCGCACCTATATAAGTGGATCATGAGTCATTCCTCCTATTATCAATTGATTTTAGAAGTGAACCTCATATTTCTACACATGGAAAGCATGATTAGCATTAGACAACCATAACACCAAACCAAGTTTATAAAGATTTTCCTATGCGACTAGCTACTATCAACTGAGGAGTGCTCATGCAACTTTGTAATATAAACAGAAGAAATCCGACTTACATCTTTGCTACTTCAATTATCCCTTCTCTGCAAGACATTTCGGAAAGCCTCAACTTTTCGATCTCACTGTAAAAACAATAGGACCGGCATCAGAAATATTATTTTCAACCACAGTGGATCAAAGTGTCTGGCCAGTGTGATACGAGAAGTCAAAAGGGAAAGTGATATCAAGCATGTATCCAGACTCAACCATCTAATCCTAAATGAAGTTATATGCTTTATACCTAACATTACTAAATTCTGAACTCTACAGACTTCATACTCTCAAGCAAATTGCAAAAATTTTACCGAAGACATCATTCAGCATGTATCCTGATAAGCTCAATCGCTCCAATAAGTGACTACATATTATGTCCTCCACATACAAAAAACTACATAACTAAAGATACCATCAGCGGAACCTTCGAGGTATCGAATCGTACACCAGTCATTCCAAATTTGAGAAACTATTGCTTCCATAGGCATTCCTTAAGCAAATGCTGGCATATATTAGGGACAGGACACAACAAATAGGTGCACAAAATAGCACTTTGATGAGGGATACTCCTGTATCACTGCACTCATTTCTTTTTATTTTCTTTAATTGAAAGGAGAGCATCATCTTACGTTTTTGCAGCCTGCTTCCCCTTCCCAATGGCAGCACCAAAATACCTCTGTGTCATATTACACAAGAAAATCAGGACAGAAGAAACCAATAAGAGAAGTCTTCTAAAGATAAGAACATCATATAGAATAGATAGGAAATTCTAGAACCAAACTTACATAGGAAATTCCAGAAGGCTCAATCATATACAATTGAGGGCCTTCTCTGTCATAACCTCCAACAATTACTCCACATCCAAAAGGTCTGCCACAAGCACCATCACAACGTTAGCACTCACACAAAGTTCTCTTCATTTCTTTTTTATTTCTCCACTCCTTTTTCCTAAGCTTAAAGAACTTTACATTCAAACTACAATGCTGGGTATGCAATAAAACAACATTCTATTATACCTGAGCCACCAGTACAAGGTGCAGAGATGTACATAACTAGCAACACGTTCAGCAAGTTCCTTCACAGGAATCGGTTCACCATAAGTACTGCAATAGAATGAAAACAATAAATGGAACAGTTGTAGAAATTGTCTATAGACATAATAGAACAAGATACAAGCAATATATTCGAGATAGCTCAACCATCCTGGTAAATTTTGTTATGCAGGGCATAAAATAAAGCTGATGAGTAGTAGACAAAACAAAATGCAACTTGTGACAGCAACAACTGGCCAAAAGTGATTCATGATGAAAGCCTTACTCGCAAAAATTAAATCTTGATTTCTGGTGTTTCAGCATTATTATTTTTTTGGTGACTTGGGGCTTTTTTCATCGAGAGGCAAAGGGCCTCTTATATAGTTTACATACGTCATAACTTCTCACACAAAAAGTTTGAGCAAATGGACAAAAGAAAAAAAAAAGGGATACAATAAAACTTCAAACTAGGAAACAGACCTCTTGCAACTATTACTGACTCAAGTAATGAGCCAGCAGAAGAATTTTTGGTCTACAATTAGTGCATACTCTGCCTCCACTGCTTAGGTGTCGTGAGACTAAAAACGTGCACCGTATTCTAAGATTTTCTTTTTTCCCAGTTGTGAAAACAATACCCAAGATGCCCATGTGAATCATGCCGTCTGAATTCCAGCCAAAAATCTACTTCACTTTTAACTGATGATCTCCCTATGTTTAGCGACTTCATGTTCAAAATCCTAGCCCTTCAAGATGAGAAAACTCATCTTACTATGATATATGAAGAAACATAATAATACTCATGGGTACTCTCTCTTCCATGCTAAACCATTATGAGAAATTCCTAAATTCTAAGCCAACCAGCCAACCAGCCACCCAGCCATCAGGCCTACAAAATCCAATCCTCCATCCTTAATAATGAAAGGAAGAAACTATTTCTTTGGGACTCATTGTGATGCAAACACTCACGTTCAACCCCTTTACAAGGCAGCACTGGAACACATTGCATAAACACCGATCACCAGTATTGAAAAATGTAAATGCCGTCAGTCTAGGGACCACCTACACAACTCAAACTGTCCATCCCCAGATCTAATGCAATATATTGAGCAGTGGAGGAAACAATTACTCCTAAATGATCACATTCCTCCTTACGTGCACCCTCAGATGCTAGGTGCACTATGAAATTTGAGTAGTTCTCATGGATTTGAAGCCACTTACTCTTCAGTGTTCCTTTAAGTTCAACAATCATTACAATCAAGGCAAACCTATTTTCATCAATTGCAATAACATCTACAGGAGTTCATGATTTGTGGGCCAACATCATCTCATACCCTCTAGCGTACAGCATTTCTATTTCCATAACAACTAAACGTCCAAAACAAGGTATCCAAAATTATATGAACCGCATCACATCACATCCATATAGAAACAAACTCTGCCACAAGCGCAGACACATGAGTCAGTCCCTGCGGCTAAGAGGAAACAACAAACCTCTCATAGCTAGTCGCTTCACCCTTTGCACGAGCAACTATTTGCCTTCCATCTGCTGCTAACCCAGCAATGGCCTGTTAGCATGAATATCAAGGGATTAACAAGCAAACGAGAAGGAGAGTGGATACTGTTAGAGATCAAACATTGGGCAAGACAAAGAAACCGACATAAATTCTGCAGAATATAATATTTCATTGTAAACTCAGAGAAGTAATATGAGAAAGAATACTACATATGTAAGCAACATAGCCAAAGATCTCTATTCAATAAAGAATCTACTATACTAAGTTTATTATCAAGAAAAAGGAATGATTGTGGAGAGAGCAAAGCAGCTACAAAATGGGGATATGATACAGAAAGCTGATTGACAACGATAGATTCAGTCATAAGAAATACAAGGTTTATGGTAAGGTGGCTCGTGCATGCAAAACAAAGCAAGAGGCTCAACCATGGTCCTTGAAGACATTGGCACTAAAATGGGCACCTCGGAAGATACCAAAATCAAGTTTATATGTATGAAACAAATTGTGGCTTATATGCAACATCTTGAAGCAAAAACCTTTTATCCTTGGGATTTCTTAAACTTAGTGGCGACACTCCCTAAACAGCTCAAGGGATAATATAAAGGCATCATGACACGTTTGACACAATGTACTCACTGATCAGCCTCGTATGGCTTCATATACAACTAAAGTGGCAACTAATGGCAGTAGTATCAAATGAAACCTCCTTCCAAATCAATAGAATAAGATTGCCTCATATCAGAGAGGATGAACTGATTCTCGATTTGAGTTTCATCAGGTATCCTAATTTGTGGAAGAATTACTAACCAAAAAACGGAATATAAACAATTCCCAAGTCACACCACACTCAATTCCTACCTCCTCAAGAGCATCCAAAATCCTTTTTGACTATCAATTCATGTCAACAAGTAACACACTACCATCTCTTTCTTTCACGTCCAGCCTTATTCGTAAAATAATGCACCCGCCAAAGTGTCTTACTACTAATTCCTATGCAATCATCAAAGAGTAGTCTTTTCGGAAATTATCGTTACTCATCACGTACTACATTCTTCATGACTATCATCATCCATGTGCACATAATCCAAAGTCGCGCTCCAAATTGCAAAACCACAACATACCAATGGTTGAATCACAAAACCAAACGCAACAGCAAAGTAGAAGCGGAAATAAACATGAAATGAAACTACGAACTCCAGAACACATCACCAAAGCTCAATACCATGCCAGCATGACGATGAACAGAATGAATCCTCCGATTCGACCCCGGCAACATCATCTTCGACACTATCAGCTTCTCCACTCCCTTCACAACCAAACACAACACATCAAATCACCAAACCCTAATCCCTCCCAAAACCCCCCAAAAAATCCCCAAAACCCTAGAATTTTCGAAAACCAACCATGACGACTCCATCCTTGCACCGAATCGCCACCACAGTCCTGCACAAATCACCACCACAACAACACAAACAACAATCACAACAGGGAAATAAAATCAAAACATACAAAAACAAACTTGATGAAATCGGAGAGGGGAAAATGATTAGTTCGTTACCCGCTGTTGTCGACGGCTTTGGCAGCGTACTCGATCTGGAAAACGCGGCCGTCGGGGGAGAAAGTGGTGACGGATAGATCGTATCCGGTGCCGATGCTGCTCATTGCGCTGAATCGAGATCGAATTAGGGTTTGTGCTGTTGTTGATTTCGACTTGTTGTGGTGGTGTTGTGAGTGTGGTGAGATTGATTCGTGTGTTTTTATTTGTTTGGGGTTTTCGTGGGGAAGAAGAAGGGGGAGGTTTCGGGTCCGGGTGAAACCGGGATTTGACCCAAATTCTATATAGTGAGAAAGCCCCCTCACACAAAAAATAGAATAGGCTTTGATACGAAGGGATATATTCACTCTATCTTAAATAAATTATAATAATATATATTTTAAGATTTAATTTAATATAATTAAATATTATTTTTTAATAAAATTATTATAAGATATAATAATAAATAAAGTTATAAACTTTAATTCTGAATTATTTTAAAATTTTTCTGATATTGTTATGAATAAGAACGGAACGTGTTAAAATGTATATCATCGTAATTTATTTGGGATGAAATGAATATATCCTTCAAATTGTAAGAAATAGAAGTGGAAAAAATAATATGAAAAAATAATGCCATTAATTGATGTGATATAGTAAAAATATGAATGTTTTGATATTTTATAAAAAAAGATTTTCAAATGTGAAAATGTTATACTTTTATGTGATATCTTAATTAAGCCAGTGATATAATTTTTGTGAGATAGAGGGAGTATATGCTAAGCGAAAATGTATAGGAATGTCCTCAAGTCGGGGTTTTTTTTTCGGTTGTCATTCAATCTATTATATCTATTATCTATTATTATATATATAATTATGTAAAACTTTTCGGATGGCTAACCACTCGGATAGCTAGTTATCTATTGGTTCTCTTTAACTTTGTATATTATCTACTAATCATATCATAAAATTTTAATTATCTATAGGTTTTAATTTCAAAAATAATGACTCTTATGTCCATGATGTGTTTAGAAAACAAAACCAAAAAAATATCTAATCATTCCCTAAATTTATCCCAAAAAATTTATCTATTTTTTCCTTATATACTTGTCGTTGTTATCTTCAACCCTAACCCTAACTAATAACGTCACTAGTCGTAGACGTCGTCGCAAGGACCGTCGTCGTCGCCATTATCACGTAGCCCGACACATTGTTCAATCCAATGCTGCAAATCGTATCATAAAAAAAACGTATTATTTTAACTCAACACCTTTACTTTCATTGTTACCGTTGTCACCTCCGTCACCGTAGCATCGTCGTAGTTATTGTCACCACCATTGGATCAAACGGTGCAGATGTTAGAATGGACGACAGTACACCCATTACATATACATAGAACACGTCCACTGTTTAGCAAATATGCGCATTGTTTCGATCCCCTCACCGTTGCCACCTCCGCCACCCTATCATCGTCGTAGTTGTCGTCACCACCACCGCATCAAACAGTACGGATGCTACTTTTGACGACAATGCACCCATTATATATAATATAAAATATACGCACTATTTAGTAAATATGCGCATTATTTCGATCTTTTCTATACAATGTGCATTGTTAGTTCTTTTCTTAGGGTCATCATCATCCACACGCTTGCGAAGACGCGATGGTGAAAGGCTGTAAATAGCGATTAAGAAGAGAAACGATGATGATGTTAGAGATGGGTGACGATGATGGTGATGGGGATGGAGATGGATGATGATAGTGATGTTGGAGGAGGGAGACGATGATGGTGATGGCGATGGCGATCGAGGTGGGTGACATGGTGGAATTGAAGGTGGGATTGATGAGCCAATCCTGAACCAATAAAAAGAATCGATCGATCATATACAATGAAAAAGATTTGATGTGCGGATTTCTTGTCTTGAGTAACAGATGAAGGAAAAAAATTGAAAAGTTTGATTCATACGTAATATTAAGAAAGAATGTATGGATTGCAGGGCAAATCGGATCAAGTAAGATGTTTTTTTTCAAAAATGAACCAATCCGTAAAAAAGAAAGAAAGATTGATTTTACTAATCCATAATTTGAAAAGAAAAATCTTACTTACAGGTAATTCACAAAAAGAAAAAACAACGCGATTATTTGATATGATATAGTAAAAATATGAATGTTTTGATATTTTTATATAAAAAAATTTCAAATATGAAAATGTTTACTTTTATGTGATATCTTAATTAAGCCAATGTTATAATTTTTGTGAGATAAATGGAGTATATACTAAGCAAAAATATATAGGAATGTCCTCAAGTCGGGGGTTGTCATTCAATCTATTATATCTATTACCTATTATTATATAAATAATAATATAAAACTTTTCGGATGACTAACCATTCGGATGGCAAACGACATGACATGATATTTACGTTGTTTTAAAATTTTTAAAGGACAATCAAGTAATTTCGTGTAATTTAGATTAAAAAAACTTTATCTAATTAATTCTCGGTCTTTGATTACGAGTATGAAAATAATCAATCGTTATAATAAAATAGAAGATGTTTAAACAATTATTTTATTAAACAAAAAATTAATAATTGGTGTGTTAAATTTAGCATTGATTTAACATTTGTCAAATTTTGACAGGAAAAAGATATACTATTGGAATACGCATTTTGTCTCCATATGTTATAATATGACCATGACATCTTTATTTTCCTATCATTGCAGATGCTCTAGCATGAAAATGTCTTGTAAAACAAGTTTAGGGTGCTTACACATCAGAATAGAGGATGACAAAAGAAGAATTGTAATAAATCAAGTACTTGGCAACAATAGACATAAACATATGACTTGGAGACCAATGATTCATAAACATTAAAACATAGTTAGCCCAATGACAACACGCAATATGGGTAGCATAACTTCAAAGGCTGATAAGACCGATCTGTATCTCTAGGTTTTTCAATTGAGTTGATAATCAGAGCTATCCTGCTCTTGCTTTTCAGGTTGCTTGGATATTCTGTTGATCGAAAGAAGCTTTTCCGTGTACAATATATAACTTATTCCAGCAACGTAAAATTGCTTTAGGCTTCGCTTGATAGGGTTATAAGAAACCATCTCATATTTAATATGGCCAAAATAGGTAAACAAAACCTCGTTGCTATTGCATAAAATAGGCCAGCAGCAATCCGACGGAAAGAAAACTGAACGGCAATAGCTTGATCCATGAACCGTTGTAAACGTACCAATAAGACTCCATAAATCAACGCTCATGGATCAAATCAAGACAACGTTTTCATTGGGTAAGAAAACATACCGTGGTGACCATAAGTCCCGAATTTTGTCAGTCGATATAGATGATTCTGCTTTGATGGACATGAAGTACTAGGCATAGGCATTTTCATAAAGGTTTCATCCCCGAGGTTGTACGAGATTAAACTTTCCTGACTTACGCTTAACCAGTTAATCATCACATTTTGGTTGGCGAGAGAGATGATTCACTATAACTAATTCTTCACAACTTTTTCGAATCGTAGTCATCCTTCATCTATGAAGCTGTGCGGAGAATAGACAGACATCGTTGGTTTCAACTGGACGCCATCATCCAAACCCATGGTAAGGTTGCAATATGCAATGTGTTACGAATTTGACCTGAATTCAACCTGACAATCTGATGGATCCGAATACCACAATCAAATAACGATTAATATGAAGAAAAATAAAACAACAACACGCAAGATTTAATATAGGGAACACCCGATCGTCAGGAGAAAAAACCGCACAAGAAACAATCCACTAATCGAATCACACGATTACAATGATCATCTCTCTCTATCTCTTAATCTCTCTTGTGTGTCGCTCAAACCCTAAATAAAGCCTCTCATAATCTCTAAACTGATATAGGGCTATTTATAGATTCGGATATAATCGAAACCCGGACCAATTCTCGTATTTGGTCCAAAACCCTCGTCATTGAAAAATCGAACCCGCATCCGGACGTGACCAGGCCCGCATCCGGGCGCTTCACACTTTTTCCTGATTCGTTGCTCGGCATTGCGGACCACGCCCGGACGTGACTCACAATTGCATCCAGACGCTTTGTATCATCTCATGCGTCCATCATCTAACGTCTTCTTGAGTGCTCGAGACAAAAAACTCCAACAATCTTCACCTTTGTCGAAAAGAACTTGAATGTCTGTTTGAGTTTTTCGAAACACCCATATTGAGAAGCCATCTCGTATCCCTCTCGGGCACGGCCTTACATCTCGTTTCTTGTGGTAGGGGCACTCCACCACATTCTTCACTATTGGGAATTTGAGACCTCAAAGATGAGGCTCACCAACTTTACTTCCGCCTTCACCACCCATGTGTACCGATCAGTCATCTTAGTTGATGTTCTACCATCTTCAGTCCTCTTTGTTATCAGGTGAACTTTGGCACTAATACCTCTCTACTATTCGAGCTCTTTGCAGTCGACACCTCTCGTGCTTTACGCCTCACGCGTAATTTAGACTCCGCAATCTTAACTCAACAAAATCCAATAGCTCCCCGATGACTGACTGAAACTACATCACCTATACACGAATCACTTGAGACCATGTTGCCTGATCCATGACTCGGTATCTTGATACTCCAACGTTGATTTCCGTTTCGATTCTCATACGATTGTCCTCGAAGCAATGTCTCCTCAACCGCGTTCATCACAATGCATTCCCAATCGACTTAGACTAGTTGTCAACCTTCTGAGCCTTCATCACAACCATGACGTCTCTACATATCCTCATCGCTTCATCCTTCACAGACATCCTGCAACGCTTGGAATCTAAATGTAATATCCCAAAAATTTCGCTATTTAAATATATAAAAAATGCATACATAAAATCATTATTTAAATATCCGTAAAGTACGTAGGTATTTTTATTATTTTAATATACGTAACTTTACGTATATTATGAACACATGAATAAATATAACGTATGAATAAATTAAATATAACGAACGAATAAATGTAACGAAAACGCGCGAATAAAACTGACGAATAAGTAACGTTAACGTTATATTATAATATAACGTTATAACGTTAAGAATATTGCCCGTTATGGGTAACGGGTTTAATCCCAGAAAGTTTATTTTATTAAATAGAATATGACATTAATATTTTTGGGATAATTAAATCGACACGATAATTAACGAAAGATCAATATTACGAAATTGAGATAAATACAGACTGACGAAAATATAACGAGGGAGTGAAACCATTCCATTTCTCTCACGTCATCTCTCAAACCTAACACCATCATCTACCTCCACCAAACCTTACCGGCCACCTCCACCAACATCGCCACCAACGACCTCACCTAACCACCATCGATCTCATCTCCTCTTCTTCAACACCAACATCACAACGACACCACCATTTTCACTGCCATCGTTGTTTTCGAACTTCGCTGAGCCGAAACCGAGACGAGCTTCATTCACCACCACGCCTCACGACCACCAAACGCACCGACCTCCATTGCCACCGTCATTATCATCACCTTCGTCCACCATCATCACCACCACGACTTCATCACCATCTCTTCATTCCTCTCTTCACTTCGTCTTTTTCGCCAAGCCGAGACCGAAACAGGTATCATCATCAAACGCCAAACCCCATCCCCGCCACTAGGCACGCCATCACCACCACGACACCACCTTCCCACCATGAATACAACCACATCCACACCATCAGAGAACACCCACACCGGACACGCGAACCACCATCATCACCGAACTCCCTCACCACACAACCACCTTACTAGCCACCGTTGTCGCCCCAGCTACCAGTGATGACCACCAAGGCATTATTGATGTCCCTTGTAGCCAGAAACAGCTAGGGGAGGGGAGCCACTGAACACAAACAGCAACTCCCCTCCTCGGTCTTCCTTGGTTGTGGTACGAACTAATATATCTCGTCGAAGCTTCACCGGCCACCAAAGAACCACCACCAGGAGGGAGATATCCAGGGAGACGAGGGTAGCAGGATGAAAGGAGGTGGTGACATCGGGTGCCTTGGGTTTCGAGTTTTGGACGTAAACGAACTTAAAAACACCTCAACAATCTTTTCCGGCCAACTTCCGGCCAAAGCCCGACGGGCAATGGTGACAAAGTGTGACAGTGCAAGACAAAGTACTTTGATGACATCGGGTGTCATGGGTGTCGAAGTTAGAACGTAAACAAACCTTAAAAAGCCTTACCGATGCTTTTTTTGAGGTATTCCGACCACTTTCCGGCCACCGGCAATGACGACGACGGGGACAGAGCGGTGACAAGAGCCAGACAACGGGGTGGTGACCTTGGGTGTCGAAGGTTTTAAGGTTTCTAAAGGTTTCTTTAACCTTAAATAAAACTAGGGTTAAATACGCTTCAAAGGTAACCTAACCCCTCTTGATCCGTCTCGCGCCTCTTTATCAATATAATGTGTTATGATGATTAGGATGAGAAGGGTATCGCCAAGAGGGTGATGATATACTTGTTTGCTTGATTGATGCGTTGAGACAATAACGGAACTAAGGTTTCGATAATATATGCATGAGTGCATGCATTAGGTTAGGAGACACTATTTAATGCTAATAATGATCCTAAAATATCATGAACGTACTTCTTTGAATATGTGTATGCTTAATGTGTGATATGAGAAATTATACTTAAATACGAAATTTATACGATAACGGAACTAAGGTTTCAATAATATATGTGCATGGATAGATGCGGACGTAAAATAATGTTAATTATGATTCCTAAATGCCATGAATGAACTTCATTATATGTGTGCATGCTTATTGTGGTGATACGATGAATTATATTTGATCACGAGATTTATGTACTAAAAGGATACTAAATATACGATGGGGGGATTGGGTTGTAATAATAAACCTTGACATCAAGATCGAGATCGGAGATGATTGTTTTATATGTTTGATATGTGATGTAGGATATTGGGATTGAAATGGGCTGTAATACGCACCATTATAACACATATGTCCTCTCGGAAAATAAACGAAAACGACCCCTAAATGCTTAAATAAAAAAAACATAAGTACGCATGGCTTGGTTTTATTATCTTAGTGATATGAACTAACGAAAAAAAAAAGAGAATAAAACAATACATATGTGTCCTTGAGTTGTGAAGGTCGAGCATTGCGCGTCTCTTCTTGAATCTGTTGGATCGTTGGTTGTTTTCCTTGAAAATGTTATGAAAGTTGAGCATAGCGTCTCTTCCTGGATCTCGCGTGATCAATGTTTACCTCCTTTGGAATTATTATAAAAAAGGTCGTACTTAGTGTTCCTTCTTATATCCATTGGGTTTATTCATTATTTCTCTAAATAAGCCTGAATGGCTGTGTTAAAATCTTATTCTTCGAGTCATCGTCTCGGGCGAAAAACTAGTTAGACAACGATGGGTATTCCCCATCCTCTTAGCATACATGTAGCGGCTTCGATGCCGTCGTGGCGGGGACATGGGTGACTCTTTGCAGGGAGACCCAAATTATCTCAATGCAGACATCTGGTGTCTCATTGAATGTGCACATAAGGTGCAAGACGACGCACAAAACATGCAGGTGCGGAAACATAATCTCATAGATAGCCCGACCGACGATTGACGTACTATCGCTGTACTCTGAGTCTATCATGTCTTTGGAGTTATCTTTCGAGTCGAGTCATGAACTCGTGGTAATAAAAACAAAAAGACAAAAAAGATATGAAGATGTATAAACAAAAATACTGTTTGATATGACGTTCATATTTTTTTTTATAAGTTTCGAAAATGTTTTACTGTGACTTACCGATTTGTCATAGTCGGGGGAGTGCCCTGCAAACGAAACTCATATACAATAGGTTACTGAGTTTCATATTCACGGGTTATGTTTTCCGTTTGCAGAAATCAACAGGTTAATGATAGAGTCCTGTAGAGTGAGAATTGCATGCATATAGCTATCTCACGTTGATTATCATGTAACTAAACTGATAGATTTTGACTTAGCAGAAGCTGACTAGAGATAATATGTAATGTGACTTGTTATATTTTGGTTATTGAAATACACTGTAATTTTATGAACTAAATGTTACTGTTATAATTATATAATATAACTGCTTGGTTGGTTTTCTTTGTCTTTCTATACCTCTAAACCCGTTCGGGTTACTTGGCCTTGTTACGGACTGGATCCGTGACGGTATAATGCCCACGTGCTGTCAAGACGTGAAAATCGGGGCGTTACACTAATGCACCAACTGAGATAAGATTTCTCTTCACATTAAGAACAAATCTGACACCTCCTAAAATACGAACAGTCCTATTCGTAGGACCTTGCATGTCTCATTATTATCCATCCGTATGTCACCTCCAATATTGGGTATAAACTCGTGAAAAAGATCTCTACTCTAACAAACATGAATAGAACACCCTGAATCAACAAGTCAATCAGAATCAATACCTTTCTCTGTTGTAGAATCTTTCTGGAGATGCGATGACTCTGCAATCATGTAGAGCTCTTCATCTTCGCCATCGAGGCTCCCTTCTACCACATTCGCAGAACTTGACTTTCTTCCTCTATTCTTGTTCTCCAGACATGACGCACAACTGTGTCCGTGCGCTTTGTATCATCTCCTGCGTCCATCATCTGACGTCTTCATGAGTTCTTGAGACAAAAAACTCCAACCCAACGACCTTGTAATCATTCGACCGCATGTCAAAACCGATTGAGACCTCAACAAAGACAACATGATGATCAACATTCACAAACTTAATACGTCTAAACTCCCTGTTTGCCGGGTTCCATAAGACAAACCATTGGGGGTAGAAATGATGAATCACAAAGCAAACTATTCCATCGCATGATGCGAAATGCTCCACCGTCCATGAAGTGTCATAGGTAATATTATGAAACAAGGGAAAATGATATTGGGCTTGATCCAGCAGCATTGATCATCACGTGAGAGTACATGTTGACTGAGGAAGTCGAGAATGACAAGTGCTTCCGGGCAAAGGAATCATTTCTAATGATACAGAACCATTGCTTGCAAGCACAGGTAAACCGGATCAAGGATTTCACACGAAGCCTCGAGAGGATCTCTACAATCAGATCTTCAGGGAGAACTATGCAATGAAACCATGACTGCGACAGCTCGCCTGACCGCGCCATGGCTTGCTTAGCAGGCGACGGCACCCAGAAATGGCTAGCCAGGCTTGAAAACAACCCCATCAGATGAGCAATTATCAGCAAGGGACTATGACTCTAATCAAATCATAAAATAACCTATGCAAACATTCTACTTGATTCCAGGTTTTATCATAATATTATTATCTGAAGTTCCATGGAACCTTGACAACTTTTTAAATCCAAATTGAATTTCCCAGCATACTCAAAAGATACATAGGCAGTTAAAATCATGGAATATTAGCACACATAAGCAAATATCAGATTTTTCATGTAAACTTTAGACCAGTGAAAAATATCACCTACAAATTAGATCTTCATGGTGGTTGGTGTTATGGCCCTGCAGATACAAAGATTAAGTCAGGTACTGCGACGTAACTTTTATTAGCAGTATAGAATCATGTTGCTAAAATGTTACATAATCCCATTAAATATAAGATATGAGAAACACATCCTTATAATACAAGATGATATGCAGATCTTATCCTTATATCCCTATTTTATTTTGAAAGACTATTTCATGATATCCTCGGATTATTAAAAGAGAATCGATTTATCATTAAATCAATTTAATTTGACTAAAAACTGACATATAAACTTATGAATTTCACCGAACACATAAAGCAATGAGGGTGGCATCACTTTTACATTACTTATCTTTTCCTGGTGTATGATAGTATCCAATTTTATTCTCGGGAATAGGATAAGATAACAATCCGTTTTCCAAAAACAGATAAAAAAGATTTATCCGATTGATATTGTAAAACTAAAAATCGAAAAGATTTTCCTTTTAAAATTCCTCAAAAAATTTTAAAATCTGACCACAAAATTAAAGAAAACATCATTACGGACCACAAAAAATCTCCCCATCATTCTCATCGCAGAAACACAATCACTTTCTGCTAATTCTTATGTCTATTGTTTCAATTATCAAAAGACAAAACAAGAAAAAGAACCGCAATAAATTTCTCAGACTCAATTTCATCAGACTTTCTACTGATTTACACAGAATCAAGAGGGGCAAAAATGTCATGAAAAGAACCGTGGCACACAAACATCCACGTGGCAACCGTGGCCCTACTACCTCAAACCAATATCTCCTATCCAAGATACACAAATGCCACGTGGACACACCCAGTTGGTGAGCAAGATACGATCTTGATAGACCACTCTCCTCCTGCACAAACACATATACTCCCTCAGAACCACAAGCATCAAACATCGAACACACACAAAAACCAATGAGATAATTTATTCAACAAAGAGAAAAGAATTACCTCTGAATCAAAGTCGTAGCAAAAATGGCAGCTCAAGCTTTGGTTTCATCACCTTTGACAACATCAGTGGAGGCAGCAGCATCAAGAAAGATGATGCTTGGGAGCAGGGCTTTTACCAGGAGGAATCCCTTTGTTGTCAAAGCAACTTCCACTCCTCCTGTCAAGGTATCGCGATTACTCCGAAACCTGTCATCAGTCATAATATCGTGTTAATTTATCATGACTTGTAAGTCGATCAAACTGACTTATAAGCGATTTAACCACAGATAAAAGATATGGGCTTAGGAATAACAAGACATAAAAACTTATTGTTGATTAATGACCAAAGATGCGTTTAAACATGGTTGGAATGAAATGGAGATTGGCAAGATTGTGAAGAAGTTTTAGAACTAAAGAACTCTTTCTTGTGTTACCAGCAAGGAGGAGACAGGCAGCTATGGTTCGCGTCGAAGCAGAGCCTTTCGTACTTGGATGGAAGGTGAGAAATGAGAATCATATGAGTGCATGCTTCTTAGAGGAATCTTCTCTTTATTCCATTGGTTTTGAATTCTGGTCCATATGTAGCCTTCCAGGTGATTTCGGGTTCGACCCGCTAGGCCTATCAGACCCAGAAGGCGCAGGAGGGTTTATTGAACCAAAGTGGTTAGCATACGGAGAGATAATCAACGGACGTTTCGCCATGTTAGGGGCAGCGGGCGCCATTGCGCCAGAGATACTAGGAAAAGCCGGTCTGATCCCGGCAGAGACTGCCCTGCCGTGGTTCCAGACCGGCGTGATCCCGCCAGCAGGGACCTACAGCTACTGGGCGGATCCATTCACGCTGTTCGTATTCGAACTTGCCCTTATGGGGTTCGCCGAGCACAGGAGGTATCAGGACTGGGCGAAACCGGGGTCAATGAGCAAACAATACTTCTTGGGATTGGAAAAGTACCTTGGTGGATCGGGTGAACCGGCGTACCCTGGAGGGCCGTTCTTTAACCCGCTCGGGTTTGGGAAGGACGAGAAGTCGTTGAAGGAGCTGAAGCTGAAGGAGATCAAGAATGGAAGGCTGGCTATGTTGGCTGTGTTGGGATACTTTATTCAGGGTTTGGTCACTGGTGTTGGTCCTTTCCAGAACCTGCTTGATCACTTAGCCGATCCTGTCAACAACAATATCTTGACGAACCTCAAGTTCCATTAGAATGGAATTCATTCTAATGGAACTTCCTCCTCCCGTGTAGCTTTGAATCGTTATCTTTCCTGAAATCTGTAAAATTCATGTGGATTATTTGCGTGACGAGATATCTGTAACAAATGACTCCAAAGATTTATGCCAGAAATGCGACTATATGCTGCCTGCCACTGTGGTGTGTCTATGATCGATCGTATTTATCTGTTGGTTCGATATTCATGTGAAGATTGAGTGTCTATGTGGAGTAATCTTCAGGTTTGTGGGATGAACGAGATGAACTTGCAGGCTGATAAACATTATCGAGTGTCTATGTCGATAAACAAGCTTCATGATAAACATTCAGTAATATTGGATGGATCTTGCAGTTTCATCATCAAGTTTACGATGAGAAAGTGATCACACACACAAGGGAAATATAATCACTAGATTTTTGGATAAATAGGATATGAACTGAGCACTGATGAAGGAGATGAACTCGTAACCTAACATGCTCTTGTTCTGATTTCATATTAAGAAACAAGCTTTTCCACAAGTTCATAATGGAAGATCGACAATATAACACTATTTTAGTACTCAACATGTGTCATACAGCACAAGAAGTCCATTAAGGAATACCGAGACCAAATATAAACATCGACAAAATCATTGTCTTCTAGGGACCTAGACATAAATTGAAATGAAATCCTGGACTCCAATGACATACAGATCATCCTGCTGAATCACCTTAAAGTTATTCTTCGAGAATTTAATGTTAGGGAGGGTGAGGAGCTAATTCTAAAAACCATTCTCACAAACCAATTCTACCAAAATCGATGTTAGATTAGAAACTCCAACTTCAAAGCATTTCATATTGGCAAGAAATCACTTCGGATTTGAGCAGCTTGGGTTTTAAGATGAGGAAATCAAAATCTGGAATCGATTTTAAATTACTTGTGTCGAAATTCGAAATCCACAATTCCGTTCAGTTTTGTGTCAATTCTCTGTGGAGATCCCTTCCAGACTTAAATCTTTGATTTGAACATGGTCATGTTAACATTGTTGTTGTTTATGTGTTTCAATTGAACAGTCTTGTAATACATGAAATGTCCATACGTAGTTTTAGTGTTTGACGAACATATGTTTTAAGATATCTTAGTTAAGATGTGTCTAATAAAAATTAAAACATATAGATTTACGAAATCACTACTACAACTCAGTCAATCTCAATACACTTCGTCTCACCTAGAATGAGTTTGCATTATCTATAGAAAATATTAAAACCCAGACCATAAAATTGCGTACACTAATGTTTACCCGATATTTTCTTTTTATACTTTCCCACAATGGTTCATATATGTACCACAAAAACTATAATATTTTATTTGATTGACCCAAAAATAGTACCCCCTTCATCCTTCATCCTGTATTATAAATAACATTATCAATCATTATATTATTCAACACGTATTTAAGAAAATTATGTCATTGATATCATGTTGAAATATATAACTTAAATTATTATTGATATTTTATGATAATTTAAAAAAAAATAATATTTAATTATCTCATAACACGAATCAAAATTCGTCTCAATAAATCTGATTTTCAAAGTGTTATTTATAATTTGAGACAAAGAAAATATATCCACACATGATGTAAAGATCCAACACATAGATGATCTATTTTAAAATCTCTATTTAATATAGTTTGCATAAAATCTCTATTTAACTATTTTGTAACCCATTCATGGTAGATTTCTAGTGAATGAATCTAAATCAAACCAAGACCATGTTTTACATAAAACATATTAACTCTTGTCGTATACAAAACGCAACGTTTCATCACACCGACAGCAGATCGCTGAAAAACTAGCCGTTGCAAGAACGCTCTCCCCTCTGGTCCTCTTCCTTTCCAAAATCTCCAGAGTTGATCTCTCCCTCAACCACTCAATCTATCTTCATCATCTTCATCCTCATCTTCATCTTCATCGCGATTCTTCGCTGCGATGTTCACAGAAGGCTTGGACGAAAGCGCAATCAACTGGGTCACCAAGGTACATTGTCAATTTCCTTCGAGCTCATAGTCATGTTGTTCATTGTTTCAGATTCCAGATTCGCATGATTAAAGCTTGATTTGTGTGTATGATTGGGTTGAGCTGCTTGTGGGTAGATTTGCGTTGATCCCAATTGGTTTTGGGGTTTGATTTGATGGATTACGGGGAAAAGTTACTTTTTTTGGGTGATGAGAAAAGGGGAAGATTTGAGCTTGATGATGAAGATTTAGAGTTGAGAAATGAAATTGAAATGTGATTTGTGAATTTTGAGTGAATTGGTTGTGGGTTATCGTTAATTTTTGTGCTTTGTGAGTTGTGGGAGAGATTGGGATGGCAAATTTGGAAGTGGATTAGGGTTTTTTTTTTTTTAAAGAATCCCAAAATCAAGGTTCCATTTTGATTTAAATCAAGTTTTGTTTTGTTCAATTTCGAGTGAATCTGGTTGTGGGTTATCGTTAATTTGTTGTTTTATGGGAGTTGGGTGACAAATGGGGATGGCGAATATGGAAGTGGCTCAGGGTTTTTGAAGATTTAGGGTTTATAATGTGCATAATTGTATAGAAGTGGTACACTTCTGTATATATACTGGTGGCTTATACATACCTAATACGAACATTGTCAGAACCTTATACTCCTATCCCAAATGAAAATTGGCAATTTTTTTCTATCATCTTATCAAGCTTGTTGAGGTAAACTTTGATTGATCTTGTGCAATGATGAAACGGTTTTGTCATCAAGTTTTGAGTTTCACAAATGATAGTTTTAAGCAATTTACTAAATTGTGTGTCTGGAAAGATATGAATTTGTAATTGCTTATAACCGAGAGATTGCTTCCTGATACTCTCAGGACGCGCTGAGCCCATGACCCACATGGTTAGAGGGAGAATTGTTTATCATTGAGCTAACTTTTCTTTACTAGTATGATCTAGGCATCTTAATTTTACTAATTGTGCTTCTAGGAAAATCTTGGAGTTTGTAAAGTTTGACTTATGATGGTTGAAGGAGATGGGAAAAGAAAGCCAGTGTCTGTGTCTTAAAACACTGAGAAAAATATGAAAATAACGATTGAGTTTAAAATATATAAAAATATGACTTTGTCGCTCTGACTTATGATGGTTGAAATTGATTTTTAATTCTTATAAATCTTTCAGGGAGCTGATGCAGGAAAAGAAGTTGGATCTCCGCCTTCTGACAAGTTATCTGAGTATAATCAAATGCCTAGATCTCCTCTAGTCTTCACCAATGGCATTTACATGTCACCACGTACCATGCCGTCGCTGAAGTTCCACTCCTGCTTAATTGGGCCTCACCGGGTAGCCACCATCGACGATGAGGATGACAGTTATGGCAATTATGATGAAAGCGTAGGCTCCGCTACCCCAACTGATTCAGATGGCAAATACCAGCAAGAAGTTTCAGAAAGTAGTGACGCTGGTGTTTCAGAGATGTCATTTGGATACCGCCATGAGTCTTTGATCAATAGAGGGTCTTCTATGATGAATCTGCAGATCGAAGTGCCCAGTGGTTTGAGAAGGTTTAGTGATGCAGACATCAACGACGCTGCTCAACAGTTTTGTACTTCGAGTGTGGGTGTCACTCATCTTCGTGCTGAATTTTATCCCCACAGTGCACAGGTGAAATGAGATACTATTCTTCTTCTTCTTCTTCTTCTTCTTTTTTTTTTTTTTTTTTTTGAGATAAGTGCTATTATGAGACATTTTAGATTTATGAACTTTGAATTTGCTGCCATGATCATTTCATATCTTTGTTGCAGGGAGTCCCTGGTTACTACAGTAGGCCATATGGTGCAGCAGATTTGGGAACTCCAAGTGCCCCCCCCCCCTATGCATGATATTGAGAATGAGAGAAATGGACTGGAATATGAAAGCCAAAAGGGTTCAGATTCTTGCACGGGCAAGCAAGTGAATACCACAAGTTACATGTCTAGAGCAACCGAGTCCTTTGAGGAGACTAAACAAGTTTCAGTAGAATCCGCTGCTAACTTTGATGATAATCAGCTACCAGATACGAGGTTCGCTACAAGATCTACCGATGGAGAATCATCACCTCTATTTACTGGCAGGCGAAATGGTGCCTTTACTCCGGAGACCACATTTCAGACTGTTGACCAGACTGACAGCTCGATGAATTACGCACCTTGTAATAACACCAAGTATAATTCATTCAATCTAGTTCCTGCCTTCTTACATATATAGGATCCTGATATTGTGGCCAGTATGAAAAAGTAGTTCCGTCAGTAAATATTCAGTTGACCAACGATTTTCAGTCAGCCTAGTGGCATATAGGGGCTTTTGCATCAGACACTTTGCACTACGTTTCCAGTATAACCATTTCCAAACTTGGTTGTCGTGCTTGCATCACATTTTCTAATCTTATATTTATCGTTAGCTATACAATCCTGATTCTTTGTTTATCTGTCAGAAAATTTCAACCTTGCTAACTGCCGCTTGTCACATGTGATGTTCCAGTGGTCAAAATGCATCCTTTATAGCATATGATGCCTGCATTCAGCTTTGCCTTCATGAAAAGGAAAAGGGTTGCAGTTATGCGCCTGAGTTCCTGCGCTATGAATGTACTGTTCTCAGGAGTGCTTTTGGGTATAACATGTGATCTCCTTTATCAAGAAAAAGTTGCTACGTGACTTTAAGTTTTAATTTTTTATTCGAATCTTTGTCCAGAGAGAGAGAGAGAGAGAGAGAGAGAGAGAGAGAGAGAGAGAGAGAGAGAATTCTTATTCGAATTGTCTATGTTACACCATGGAATTTGAAATCTCTTTCTTGTTCTTGCTGACACATAGGTTACACAAGTTTTGCTTGCATTCTCGACATACTAAGCCGGTTGATGCAGTGACCCCTGGACAAAACAATCATGTCCTGCGAAGATCAACAAAGTGGTTGGAAAAATGAGGGTTGAAGGTAATACTCCCGACCGATATTAAGTTAGTCCCCCACATATCTTCTCCAATTCGCAACAATTTCATTGTGAAACCTGCAAATGTAAATGATGAACTTTGACATATTATCTTGCCATTAAATTCGCTCTAAAAATAAGGATGGCAACTACCACCAGGTTTCTATCTTTATTCACATTGTCTAGCTGTAGCTATGGTCAAGAAATCTCAGTCCTGCTGTGGTTTTTCTTTTTTCCCAATGCTATGGACAGAAGAAACAAGTCATGTGATCAATCACTTGCATATCATTTTTTGCAGTTAAAAAGCTGCGGGTCATCCCAAGGAGGAAATTAAAGGGCATGCACCACCAGCGTGGTTCGTTCTATGTGCAAGCAGGGGCAGAGTATATGAAAAAAGTCTCCACGGTCATGAGAAACAGCATCAGTTCCATTATGAACTCGTCACTGCCAGTGACACCCGAAGGTCTGCCCGAACTTTTCAGGATGAATCTTTTTATGCAGTGTTGGACTGTAGGATTCTTTTTCTTGTGCTCATAAACTAGATTATAGTCTATGCAGTAAATATTCAGAGGTTATTTCACAAGGAGGTCTCCTTCCCGTATATAATATGAAGAACTCACGGAGTTAAATTGATCCGGCACTAAGTTGCAGTGTTTATTC
>JAOVYX010015489.1:0-27694 GCA_035668315.1 Drosera spatulata | reverse complement strand
TCCGGAAGCTAAAGGTACATCTCGTAGCATCAGCTTGGACCTAAGTAACTGGAAGCGTGCGGACGACAATCCGTTGGTAAAGATATCGACAGGTTGATCGAGGGACGAGATATGTTGCAGATGCAACTGATGTCGTGCTAGTCACTCTCGTATAAAATGATAATCAATCTCAACATGTTTTATTCAAGCATGGAACACTGGATTTGAGGACAAATACAAGGCCGAGGGATTGTCATACCATATAATGAGAGAGCTAGTCAATAGAGCATGAAGATCCCATAACAAGTACTCGATCCATATAAGTTCAGATGCAGTATCGGCTAAAGCCTTGTACTCCGCTTCAGTGCTGGAGCGTGCAACAGTACATTGTTTAGGAAAGCTACATAAAATAATATTGCGGCCAAGAAATATGCAAAAAACCATCGATCGATCGTCGATCATCTCGATTGCCGGCCCATCCAACATCTGAAAAAGCATAGAGGGAAGCCTGAGGATCACGAGTGAGTAGGATACCATAAGATGGAGTAGCGACCAATTAACGTAATATACGTTTGACCGCTTACCAATGCTTATCTGTGGGTCGATACAAGAACTGATAGGCCGTATTAACCGAGTACGCTATATCCGGTCTTGTTAATGTCAAGTATTGCAGTGCACTGACTATGCTTCGATATACGATGGGATCATCCATCGGCTTGCCATCCCATTGTGAGAGTGGGCTTTCTGTATTGCTAGGAGTGGATATTGGTTTTGCTCCAGACATCTTAGATCGAGCAAGCAGGTCTGCAACAAATTGGATTGATTGAGATACAAACCATGAGAAGTGTGAACGGCCTGTACACCCAAGAAATAGTGAAGCTCGCCTAAGTCTCTGATTGTAAACTCTCGATGCAGAGAACTGAAAAGAGCTGCAAATGGTGCGTTGGGACTCCCGATGAGAATGATGTCATCAACATAGACTAAGATGAAAATGCTGAACGTTGATGTGTGTAATGTAAAAAGGGATGTATCAGCTGACGATATTTGGAACACAATGCTCATGAGAAAAGAACTCAACCGATGATACCACGCGCTGAGACGCCTGTTTGAGACCATATAATGATCGTCGTAGGCGACACACATGAGTAGGTTGTCGAGCATCAATGAACCCATGTGGCTGTTCCATATTCACAACCTTGAAAAGATGCCCGTGAAGAAAAGCATTTGAAACGTCAAGTTGACGGATCGACCATCCTTTGGAATAGATCACAGCAAGAACAGTTCGAATGGTGATAGGCTTTGCCAAGGGACTGAATGTTCCGTATAGTCGATACCGAGCTGTTGATAGTATCCCTTTGCCACTAAACGGGCTTTGTATCGCTCAAGAGAGTCATCCGAGCGAAAGCTTTACTTTGAATACCCACTTACATTCGATTGGTCGAACTCCGATGGGACAAGGGACCAAATCCCATGTATCATTTTTAATCAACATCGTGTACTCTACAGTCATTGCATCTCACCACTTTGGATACTTGAAAGCTTGAGAGAAACATGACTGCTCTGAGAGAGAGGACGATGGATGGGCCATTAGAGCGATGGTATGATTGCGATTGAATGTTCGACGAGAGATGGTGTCATCTTGTAGTCTGGTTATCATACGGGGAGTGGGAGGTGGTACGGGATATGAGGACAAAAAAACTGTGGCTGTAGATAAAAGTAAGGGCGGAGATGCTGTGGTGGTGGGTAAGGCTTCATCAGAGAAAAACGAAAGACGAGATAGAACTTAACGGTGGAATAATGATATTATGTGTTGGACTAAATGGAATTACAGATGTAGTGGGGCGAGGTGAATTTGATGGGCTTTGGATTTTTGTGGGAGTAGTTTCCATGGTGACGTGTGGGTAGTGGGTGGTGTACACATGATAAGCTTTGTGGTAGTGTAGATATGTGTGATGTAGGCCCTTCAAAATTCATTAAGCTGTGGGGAGTGGATTGATTTGTCATGTAGTGATTAGGAAAGACTTCTTCATGGAATAAAGCATCAACAACGATAAAAATTCAGCCACGTTTTGGACAATAACATCTATAACCTTGATACCTGGATGGATAACCTAAAAACACGTAGGCAGTGGAACGAGGAGCTAATTTATGTGGAACACAAAGTCGTAAACATGGATATACCGCACAATAAAAAAACACGTAAATATGTGATCGAAGGATACTATTTTAATAGTATTTCCTATGGTGAAATTTGACCAATCATAGGAGTGGGTAAACAATTGATGAGATAAACGGCTGTTTCACAAACATAATCCCACATAGACAACGAAACAGCAGACTGATAAATGAGACTTAAAGCAGTTTCAATAATATGACTATGTTTACATTCGACGGTACCATTTTAAAAAGATGTATACGGACATGAAACACGTTGATAGATCCCATGTTGTGAGAGATAAGAATGCATAACATGAGGTAAAAATTCAGGAGCTTCATCACATTGGATGTTTTTGATTTTGTCAGGGAGCTGTTTCTCTACAAATTTGTGGAATGTCAAAAAAATATCTTAGAATTGAGATCTAGTGGAAAACGTATAAAGCCAAGTGAACTGAGAATAATCATCGACAAAACAAACATAGTACTTCTTTCCATCCTTGGAAGCAAGAGGTGCAGGACCCCAGATATCAAAATATACAAGCTCAAGAGGGACTGAAGCCCGAGAATGAGTAGAAGAATGATGATAACGGCGACTTTTACTAATAGCACATGCTTTACAAGGAGGAAATGACTCTTTCGAAAAACTAATATCAGTAGATTGAAGCAAACGGAGAAGAACAGCCGAATGTGGATGTCCTAGGCAATGATGCCATAACAATAGAGGACTTCTAGTTGCTGTAGTAAAGGCAATAGGTGGAGAAGTTAACGTGACAGTGACACGATATAAACCATCAAGAAGTCGGCCCTAGAATAGAACCTGTTTGGTGATGACAGAAACAACCCAAAAATGAGGAGTGAAGATGAAAACGCAATTATTGTCATAAGAAAATTTGCAGACAAAAGATTTGAGATAATTGAAGAAACTACTAAAACATCAGAAAAAATACAGAAAGATGATACTAGAGTACCTGTGTGGCTTATGGGGAGAGACACCCCATCATCCACTGTGAGTTGTTGGGTTCTTTGGTATGACGAAGCTGATGTTAATGTACTGTGAGAAGCAGTAACATGGTATGATGCCCCGAAGTCAGGAAACCATGAGGATAAGTCAAAAGCGGAAGGAGGTGGGTTTGGTGGATAATAAAGAGGAGGTAAGGATTGGTTTTGTGAGGAAATAGAAAATTTTGTTGTGGGATAGGATGGTGGGCCAGAGTGATAGTATAGTGGGCTTGTGGTTGCATAGGAGAGGATGGGTTGATGGGTGACATGTTACAACGTGAATTGAAAGTTGGGGGTGGGGATATAGTTTTGGAATTTTGCGGTGGAATAAAGAATGGATTGAACCTCTCTCTGCAGTTGATAACCATATGTCCTGGTCGACGGCAAAGCTGACAGAACAGACCTCCCTGTCTTTTGCCTCGACCACCTAAACGAGCAGTAAATTCCCGAAGGAAGGCGGCTGCAACAACCCAGGTGCGGAAGGAGCACTTGCAGTGCTCTTCGACAAACTCGATGAATACATCGACGGTTGTGCGACTACAGTAAAAGCAGCGGCTGGTGGTGGCTCAAAACCACGGAGGTCGAGTCGCCCTTCATGAGCAAGCAATAATGAGTGTAAAGCTTCACGTGTGAGCGGAGAATGCTGTGTTTGAACAAAGATAGCAACAGCAAGAGGTTGATACTCATCACCAAGGCCTCGAAAAAGATGAGTATGATACTCATTGTCTAGTATGATCTCTCCAACCGTGGATAACTGATCTAGAATGCTTTGAGCATGGTGAAGGAATTCAGTGATGTTTCTGTTTCCCTTGCGCATTGTTTGGAGTTGCATTCGAAGAGACGCAGCACCTGTGGTTGATTATGCAGCTTATGAAAAAGAGAGGTAATTCCATGCCGCTGTTGCTGTTTTTTGTTTGGCTAGTTGTGTCACTATGGCATTGGTAGAGGAAGCAAGGATCCAACCCAACGCAACTTGATCATGGACAAGCCAGCTAGCATGAGCTGGATTCAGAGAGGTGCTGTCATCATCATTTTTAACTTTTTTCGGTGGAGTTGGGTCAGTGCCATCGACGATAGATTACAGATTCGATGAAACAAGAAACGGTGTGATTCGAGTTTTCCTTACAACATAGTTGGCGCCATCGAATTGCTCGCCAATAGCTATAGATGGAATTGATAGAGAGGTTGTGTTTTGTGTATGAGGAATAGAAACAGAGGAAGATGTTGATGATGATGTGACTGAAGTAGCAAAAGGCACAAGATTGTGGCTGCTTCTAGAGGTGGGGCTTCCTGCTGTGGCCATTGAAGATTTCAGTGGCGTGAGCCAATCGTTTCTGATACCAAGTTTAAAGATTTGAAAACGAACAAACACACGAGAAACAAAATCCTTCAGATTACATTTGCAAAAGATACTCTATAATCAATCTCATTCTTATCTATTTATATACAAAACAATAACTGAAAGATAATAAAACTGAACTCCACGTTTTCCATAATCTCCAGCAATATCAGTTGCGAGAGTTATGATAGATTATTAGTAGAAGAAACGAGTCAAATGTGACTCTCTGACAACCCTAAAACCAGCTTTGATATCCCTTCCTCGATTAGGTTCCATTGATCTCAAAGAGATATCGAACTTTTAACGAACATAGAAGCCATTAACGAACCGAGTTCAAACGAACCTCGAGCTGAACGAAGCTTTTTACTGTCGAACCTTTTAGTAATAGTAAACGTCAAAAGAAGTTCTCATCAAGAACCCTTAATTTTCACCTCGACAAATCCTCATTCTTCGACTTTCATCTGCTCGGAAACCCGACGCCGGAAATCCCCAAATCGACCGACCCCAATTTCTAGGGTTTCAACCCAAAACCGTAATCAACACCAGTTCTTTGATCAAGCCATGGTTCGTTTCCCTTCATCTCATTTCATCACTCCCTCGCATACTAGCATACTGGAGTTGTTGTTTATCATTTCAATTGTTTTGAATTTGTTTACGAACAAGTGAACTCGATGTGCTGATTGTACGATTTTGTTTCTGAGTCGGATTTGGTTGTGGTTCGTGTGCAGGATTTTCAGGGATTCTTGGATGACTTATCGGATTGGGAGCTTTCACTGAAAGATAAGGATAGGAAGCTCGGAGCTCGCGGTTCTGATAGGGGAAAATCGGTATATCTTGTTTTCATCATGATATGTTTTGAGCATTTTCGTTCTGTAACTTTTGTTAGGTTATCAGTTTGTACAAGGCAAAACATTACGAAGTCGTGTCGGGTCAAGTGGCAAGAAAACTGGTTCATCTCTAACTGGTGTCGAATTCGAGTCTTGTGAACGGGAATGTGTTGGAGATAAAGAAAAAAGGAGGAGGAAACTATGGTACATGAATCGCATTGGAAGAACGAAGGATGTTGGAGAAAGTAAGGTTATAGGCTGGATAAAATCGGTGTGGGTTGTCCGACAGATCTTATGTGACTTCACCTTTGACGGTCTACCAGTGGTAGTATGCTATGCAAATATATATTAAGAGACGATGAAGCTTTATATAAATGGAGTGAGTGAATGTTGGTTGTTTGAGTGGTAATGGCTTGAATAGAGTTGCATTTGTATTGGAGATCGAGTTTCTAAGTTGGTGTGGCACTGTGGCTGGTAACGTTTTGAGTCATATTCAGCAATCCCCTGTGGTATAACGATACAATTAATGTCACTCATCTATAACGATACCTTTGTTTTGTTGCTTGATTTTTTTTTCCTGTGTGGGAGAAACAGAATGGGAAATGTAGTTCTGCTCATTACTCGGGTAAAGCTGCAGGCGATCAACAGCATCCAATGGGCTATAATGCCTTGAACCAATTGTCGACTAGTTTCATTGGTGAAGAGAGTTCTGTAGATGCAGTTTCTGAGAAAGAGCAGGTAAAAATTTGTCTTTCCTTCTTACTTCTCTGATATCTGTTCTGCTGGAACTGTTATATGAGTCTGAGAATTCGTATTCTTTTGCAGGGTAATGAGTATTTCAAACAGAAGAAATTCAATGAAGCAATCGATTCTTATTCGAGAAGCATTGCTTTATCACCTTCATTAGTTGCCTATGCAAATAGAGCTATGACATATGTCAAAATCAAGAGGCAAGAAAGAGATTGACGTCTTTCTTCATGAAATGTGGTTTATGCCTATGATGTTCTATCCTTTTGATCCTTTGTGGTGCCATGTTGTGTTTCATTTAATCATGTAAGTTCGTACTATAACTCTGCATCTCTTTTCCAAACATAATGTTGTCAAGCATGCTAACTTTGTCCTCTCAGATTCCGAGACGCTGAGGATGATTGCACAGAGGCCTTGAATTTGGATGATCGGAACATAAAAGCTTATTCCCGACGAGCCACTGCTAGAAAAGAACTTGGAAAGCTGAGGGAGTCGTTGCAGGGTAACATTATTCCTGAAATGTCTTCATATATCCGTTTGTGATCAGTTGTATTCTTGTTTAATTGCTTTAAGATGATTTTTACATCTTATGATGCTAGATGCTGAGTTTGCGTTAAGACTTGAGCCACAAAATGTTGATGTCAAGAAGCAGTTCAATGACATCAAGTCATTGTTGGGGAAGGTAAAATTTATTTTGAAATTTTTTTATTGTTCCTCTTACAATACGGTAAACGTTTACATTATAATTTCTCTTGTCGCTTCTCAGAATCTTTAAAAAGGTGGAAAAGAAACATGTTCTTGGTACAGAGCTTGAATTATTATGTTCATGATTGAGGCCTTCAAAATCTTGTTTTTTCAGTACTTCCCGTGTCTCGTCCTTAATGGTAATTCTGGTCAAACATGTTTCTGACTGGAGAGTAATATATTTATATGCAATTCTTCAAAAATCATCTGAAACCGGTGGATCCTCTGGTCAAGGTGTAAAACAGGTTCAAAGCAAAGCTAAACCTGAGGAGCAAAACAAAGGTGAGTACAGTAGGCAAGGGTTTAAATAATGACAGTACGCTTGTAGCAATGGGACCCTGAGATGAGTTATATATTTTTCATGTCGGACACATTTTGTGTGTAATTCACTGATCCAATTTTCCTAGTTTCATATATTTTTGTATTTTAGTAGTACTGTAATAAAGAATTGTGGTGGGGTGTGCTTCGTTAGCAAGGTCTGCTTTCTGTATTTTCACCGTCTTCTTCAAATTTGGTTAGAACCTCAAGGGTGAGAAATAATTGTTTCGCAGGCAACTCCACAAAAGTCATCTAAAACAGGTGGTAACTCAATTCAAGGTGTAAAACAGGTTGATAGCAAAGCTGATTCCAAGGAGCGTGCTAAGGACATCCATCTCGTCCCGTCTAGTGGGAATAAGACAAAGATTCAAGTATTTCCAGATAAGGTTGGATCTCGAAGTTTCATTTCTCTCCTATGACGGAATTGCAGTAAAGGATACAAATGCGATAAAGTTGCAGATATGTTTCAGTTTCCGATCATCTCAATAATATCCGAATGTGCTCTGTAATTTCGCAAAATTACAGGTCAGAGTAAGGTGTAAATTTAACTTTTTCTGAACTCTGGACATTTTTTTACAGGTCTCCTTGGGAAAAGCTGTTGGCTCTATGGATGTGGGAAACGGAGATCAGGAGAAAACAGAGAGCCAAACACTTCAGCACACAGGCGCAAGCAGTTCCGTTGCAAGTTCAAAGGTTTGAACAATTTTTTAATGTGTTTTTTCTTAATCATTACTCTTCTTTATTTCCTTTTATTGTGTCTATTTTTTCTTTTCTTTAGGTTTTTTTTTTCTTGCCCCGGGAGGGGGGGGGGGTGTATCCATCAAATATGGCTTGACGAATGTTGACCCAAGCGCACAGCCGTCTAATCAACTAGTATTCTCTTTTTCTCCATTGGGATCTTGCCTCTTGGGGAGCTGACATTCTGGAATTGGGGTGCCAGATGACAATGCTAAATGTGTATTGTAATAATTCTATAACTGGATGTTTGTCTCTGGTAACTGTTTATGGGAAAAAGTCCTCTACAATTCAAGAGTGGAGAGGAAAAATTAGGAGTTGCAACCCTGATACTTCAAGCAATAACAGTGTTGGGATATCCAATTTGAGTTGCGGAGGTGGCAGGCACATTCTGAATCTTGAAAATTATCTACACTCTACAAATTTGTTATCATAAAGTTTGTGCTGCTGTAAACAGCAACGGGTGGCATCGGTGGAACAGCTTGCATCTCGAGCTGCTTCGCGAGCTATGCAAGAGGCTGCAAAGAATATTAGTCCACCAAATTCTGCTTACGAATTCGAGGTCTCTTGGAAAGGATTTCGTGGTCATCTTTCTCTTCAAGCTTGCCTTTTGAGGTTTGTACAACACTTCTGATCTCTCTAGTGTGTCATTCTTTGAACTGGCAGGCTACATATTTTTCTCGGTGAGCATATTTAAGTGGTTTTCGATTTTCTTTGAATGCTTCATACACTCTTACCGGAGCATATTTTTGAAATTATTGTTCCCCCTTTGTTTTTTAGGTTATGCCTCCAAATTCTTTACCACAGATACTTAAGAATGCACTGTCCGCCCCTATATTAATGGGAATGGTCAAGTGCATCACCACTTTCTTCATGTAAGAAAACTGTTTCATGTTTATATAGTTACGGCAAACTCTTACTCTAGTGTGCCCATGAACCTGAGTTTCTGTCGGTTTTTGTTGGTTACAGGGAAGATACTGAGCTAGCAGTGAAGCATTTAGAAAATCTTGCCAAAGTGTCAAGATTTGGTGTGCTTATTTTGTGCCTTTCATCGGCAGACAAGGCTGGTATGTTATCTGGTTTTGAGGTCTCTTCTCTGCCATCCATGTCTACAGCTGAGAATCTTTTCCTCTTTTTTTAAAGCTCATGAAATTAATATAGGAAGTATTGCATGAAGAATGAGTCACGTTCTAATGTATATCGGCAGCTCCAATAAATGTGAATTTTGCAGTGAAAGATTCTTATAAGTTTGCTGGTGGTGTTCAGGTTAGAAACGTGTCGTGTAAAGTTAAGGTTTGAAGTAATTTGAATTCTTTACAAGAAAGAAAAGGAGAAAAAACTACAGATCACACTAGAGGAAAAACCCTGATGAGGACTCGGTTGAAATATCCAGTGGAAAATAATTTAGCTACTCTAGTGTAGGAATCAAATCTTGGGACATGTAGATTCATTCATTTTCTTGACAGTTTCGAAGAATTCGCTTTTCTTGTCGGTATCCTATGCACTTAGATAGTCAGATTAAGGAAACAAGATAATTCCCTGTGAATGGTGACTAAACCAATGCTGCTTTTTCGCTCGTATTTAAACAATCAGGTGTCAGTTCAGAGTAGGCCTGTGAGAACTTGCTCAAGAGTTACGGATTTGATCACTACTAGATTCCAATCTAGATTTGCATTTCTATGATCGTTTGTCAAACTATCATTGTTCAGACATTGGCATCAGGGGGCACGTTGAGAATAGTTAACCCATATCAGATAGGACAAAAATAATTTAGGCATATATATAGATATATATATATATAGTCTAGATCCTGAGCTATTTTGAATTGAAACTTTAGAGGTTTAATAAGTGTGTTGGCAGGCAAACTCTAAGTGGGTGTTGCATTGAAACACTAAACATGATTAAATATTTGGTTTTGGTGAATTTGTTGCATTGCCAATCCAACGATCTACCACGCATAATTTTAGATGTGGTTAGCCACAAACGTTTTTCCCCTATATATTTACTGGTATATACTGGTCTCTAATTTTCAATCAAGAATATGAGATTACTATTTAGAAAACCATCGGATATGCCTGAGTTGCATTTTGCTTGTTTGACAGATCTTAGAAGAATATGGGATGAAGTATTCCTCGGCAAAGCTACTCCTATAGAATATGCCGAGACGTTGGATGCATTACGACCCAAGTATTGTCCATGACGAGATGAGGTTTACTGAGTTGAGATGGCTTAGTTGTTCATATGAACCCATTTGGCATCGAAGTAGCTGGAGGAACACTTGGAATTTTGTTGGGGAGTTGCGGCATTGATGGGTGTATAGTGTTGTTTTCAGATGTGAGAACCAAAGGTTTACCGCTTTCTCTGCACAGACCAAAGTTGCGGTACGATATGGAGTCATGAAAACCAATTTAAATTTTGTATATTTTTGTACGTGCTATGGGTTTATGTTACTTCTCATCTGAATATCATGCTGCGCTCTAGAAAATATCTCCCTACCCACGAACGGTGTGATCAAGTAAAACTTGAGAACGTTCATTAGTGATCCTCATGTTATTAATAACGTTTGAAAGCTTGAAATTAGTACTATCAAATATGGACAAACCGTGATCAAATGTAAAACTTGAAGACAATCATAAGTGGCATCTCCTACAAACTGCAAACAAATTAGCCCCCAATTCATAATAGGGAAAAGGAAATATGTGTTTTACACACGGACCAGGATTCCCGATGGTCAGATTTTGGACAGCATGGAAATCCAACTGCACAGAAAGATTGAATTGGATCACCCGACCTGTGAAACGGATTGGGTAAAGTGGTCCGTGGTTAAAAAGACCCAAATTCTAAAAAAAAATTATTCAAACCTGTAGTTTTGGAAAACTAATTTTAAAAATATATACACGGAAGATTATTTCTCAAAACATATAATTTTTAAAAATTTTCAAAAACTGATTGAAACTGTCTCATTAACGGTTGCACAGTCCTTTTCTTTTTTTCACTGTGCGACTGTAATTTCTTTTCCATCAACGAATTCATTGGATTTCGCATCAGATCATTGGATTTCGCATCAACGAAATCAATCGAAGAAGTTTCAAATCGTGGATTGACAGCAGATCAAGGTGTAGTGATGGATAACAAAATGATTTTTATATGCAGCTTTGGTTTGGTTTTCCATTCTTTTGTATGTGATCCAGATCGAGGTTTTGATCAAGTTGTTGAAAAGATACGAGATCGGTTTCAGATTGGTGGAAACATTGAATTGAACTTATTTTATTCGATCCCGGATCATGATCGTTGCATGTTGAGAGATCAAGAGGACTTCATAACGATGTTTGAGGTCTTGACTTGCCTTGATTTGCGTTCTGTTAATGTTAGTGTTGAATGTAGAAGCAATGAAATGCATTCTGGATCATGTAATCTGTTTCCTTATCATGCAAGTCAAATAGAGCGCCAGTTATGTGGGACAGAGTGTCAGTTATTGGAAACAGAGTGCCTTGATAAAACTTCCTTTTCAGGCTCATGTTCGTTGGTGTGTGATGTTTTTGTTGAGCAAGATGGTTATGTTCATGATTCTGGTGAAAGTGTTGTTGCTGAATCCTTGCTTGTTTTGGAAGGGGGTCATTCGACTAATGTGCAATCATCTCTGTGTTCATTGCATTGGTCTAGTTTTATTCAACATGTTGGACAAGCTTTCCCTTATGGTGTTAAACAGTTTAGAAAATATCTTGCATTATATGCGATTGAGGTCGGATTTAAATATACCTTGAAGAGGAATGAGAAAGAGAGGGGTTATGCAATTTGTTCCTTGAAAGAGGATGGCTATGAATGGTTTGTTATGGCTTCCTTATGTCCTTATAATAAATTCTTTTACATCAAAAAGATGAATAACACTCATACCTATGGACAGCTTTCTTTTTCCCGAGCTATTGGTTAAGGGTATTAGGTCCAAATGGCTTACACAGGCTGTTTCTGACATGGTACGTTATGATCCTCATGTTGATAACAACCAGGTCTACAATCATTTTCAATCGAATTATGATCTTGATTTATCATATAAGAAATCATGGAATGTCATTCAAAAGGCGAAGATGATGGTTGGTGGAGATTGCACTGAGTCCTTTGCGAAACTAAAGCCGTATGTTGAAGCTCTGCTGGTCACTAATCCGAGAAGTCTGATTACCTTGGAGTTGGTTGATGGCACTAAACGTTTTTCGAGACGCTTTGTTGCATTCCATGCTTCCATTATAGGATCCAATCATTGTAGGCCGTTACTTTTCCTTGATGGCTGTAATACCCGAGAATTTTGGGAGTTTTGAGATGAATATATAACGTTACGATTTTAAAATAAATCATGCTTAAAGGTTATATATTTAAATCAAAGAAAATATTTGATTAATTAAATCAAATATAACGATGGAATATTTGGGATGATTTGTTGAACGCGCCAATAAACGTTACGAACAAATAACGTTACGTTGTTATAACGTTATAAACGTTGCGCGCAAGGACTATCGATTTAATCCCAAAAACATTGAATTATGACTCGGGAGGTCACATTTTCATACACGGAATAAATCTATCAATGCAAATAGATTTTCATGGATTAATATTACGAAAATTAGGTGAATAATGGACTGAACGAGACGTTTCGTGGGACGAAACGTGGGATAAACCCATACTCACCCACCTGTTTTCTTTTCTTCCTCCCTTTCCCTCCACTTCACCCACCGCACCATTCCACCAATGCCTCCACTGCCGGCCATCATCGTTCACCACGCCAGCAGCCATCAGTCGCAGCCGCCTCCACCTCTCCCCTGCAGTTGCCATCATCAACATCATCATCAACAACAATAAACATCAAACATCAACACCATTATCATCATCCCATCACCGCCACCGTCTTCACGTTCATCAAGACGAAGGCAGCAGCAGGCCGGGAGAGGAATCCTCATCGGCAGGTCGTCCAGAGATCATCAAAGGATACGTTCGTGCGATCGTGAGCATAAGAAAACCAAACACGTTCGAGGTAACCTCACTCGTCCGATACACCTCTTTTATCCATTCACACGATTCAAACACGTCCGTGCATGCTTTGGGACGTGTTAATGCAGTGTTTGATGTGTGTGTGATGATTTGGATGCTTAAAAACGCATATTAGATGATCCGTTTACGGGCAGGGAGGTTTCCTGCAAGTTCTGGACGGAGATTTGTTGCGCCCGCGACAATCCTGGGTCGCGGCCGCGACGAGGGAAAAAAATCTGAGAATTTTCTGCACAGTGGCGTCGTGCCCGCGACGGCCTTCTGACCAGGGAAAATGCGTTTTCGTGCCCCGAAATTTAAACCTAAATGCGTATTTGAGTTATATAACACATACGCATGAAAATAAATTATCAAAGTGCATAAACGATCACGTTTGACATGTGATGAAGTATGTGGGGTTGAAATGAACTAGAATATACCCTTATAATACATATACCCTCAGGGAAAATAAATGAAAGTGACCGCTACATGATTAATAAAAAGGGAACGGGGGATGCGGAGCATAGTTACACTATCCGTGTGAACTAATGAAAAGCAAACAAATAAGAAACATTGCCTCCTTGTGCTGATAAGGACGGCAATGACATCCATTAAGTGTCATTGGTCGTTTTCTTGAATTTGTTGAGAAGGTCGAACATGGTGTCCCTTCTTCGATCGTTTGCGATCATCTGTATCTTTGAATAGCCTTGGTGGCATGGGTTTGAGTCATTGCACTCCTATATTATCATCTGAGTCAACGTCACGGGTGAAAACTAGCTAGGGAGCGATGGACGTTCCCCATCCTCATTGCATGCATGCAGCGGCTCCTACGCCGTTGTGGCGGGACCACGGGTTGCTCTCTACAGGAAGACCCAAATTATCTCAATGCAGACAAACGATACCTCATTGAATGCACACAAGAGGTGCAAGGCGACGCACAGGGTAGGCAGGTGCGAAAACAGAATCTTTTGGGAAACCCGGCTGACGATTGACATTTTAACTTATCTCTGTATTCCGAGTCGGTCATATCCTTGGAGTTGTCGCTACTTTTGAGTCGAGTCATAAACCCTAATTAAATGCAAAATAAAGGAATGACTCCTAAAGGCGATACAAAGCCATATAAAGAGATGAAAAACGATGTTGTGTGATATGGCGCCCATATTTTCGTATATATATAAAAATATTTTAGGGACTTTCGATCGACGGTCGTCATAGCCGTTAGCGGAAATTCCCTGTAATTGGGATTCATATACCAGAGGTTGCTGAGCTTCATTAACTCACGGTTATATTTTTCAATTGCAGGTATGCCCCCAACAGCACCTGAAGGCTCTTAGAGAGAACTTGCATGCATTAGATGATCACATGTAGTTCGGATATTATGGCAGATCATATGACTATATTGTTTAAATGTAATAAACGATCTGCATAGGTTCCGCTTAAATGATGTAATTAAACAGGTATTTGGGACCGTAAGCTATGAATTCGGCTACTGTACATAGTTCCTTGACTGCTGTACCCCTGAAATCCATTCGGATTGTTTGGCCTTGCCACGGACCGGGTCCGTGACGGCATAACGCTCACGTGTCTTCCGACGCGGAAAGTCGAGGGCATTACACTCAGTTAAATCTATAATTTTTTCAGGTGGTGGAATTGATTGATGTTTTTCTTCAGTGAAGTTCGTCTCTGGTGCTTTACCTTTATCTTTGATGGAGTTCTGGTAAAGATCAACAAAATGTTTAGGAGTTTTGCAGGTTCTAAACCAATGACCTTCCAATCTACAAGTAAAACACTTTCCCTTGGTATTTTCCTTGGGTTTGTTATGTGGAGCCTTTTTCTTCTTTCGTGCCTGATTGTCATCATGCCGTCACTGATGTCCCATATTTATAATCGGATTATATCGTCGATCATGGAATCTTCCACGACCACGAACACCTCTACGACCTCGTCCTCTTCCACGTCAATAGCCACTTTCGGTGGTCATTGCTTCAAGCAAAGGGACAGAACCAATTGGACGAACTTGAGAATTTTTTATCAGTAACTCCTGTTTTTTTTCAGCAACAAGCAGTATTGAAAGTAATTCACTATATTCAGTGAATTTCAAAATCCAATATTGATGTATCAGAGTTTTATTTGCGGGGTGAAAAGTGAAATATGTTTTCTCCAACATTTCCTTATCCGATTTAGCCTCTTCACATAATGGCAAATGTGAAGTAATACTGAACAATGCAGAATTATATTCCTGGACAGAATTAAAATCTTACAATCTTAAAGTTGCCCATGCATATCTAGTCAGTGAAAGAAATATCATCTTTTGGTGATCAAATCTCCCTTTCAAATTACTCCATAATTCATATGGATTTTTTACAGTAAGATATTCAGACTTCAAATCCTCATAGATGTGATGCCTTAGGAAAATCAGTGTTTGAGCATTTTCTTGTGGAGTTGTTTCGTTGTTCTTCATTATGATACGTTTTAAACCTTTCGCATTTAGGTACAACTAAATATCAAGAATCCATGATAGCTAATTTTCCCCTGATTGGTATAATGCTTTTAATTTCAATTTTGTAAGGTTTGTCATATTTTTCTAAACACATCAAAATGATAAATTTATTAAGGTTATTTATATAAAAGTATAGATATAGCAGTTTGATAATAGTAATAAATTTTTTTAAGTATTATCAATAATACTGCGTTTTATTGTAAGCTGTTTAATTTATTGATAAAAATTATATAAAATCAATCAAATCCTATGACATGATAAGAATATTTTATTCTCATACATATTAAAACTTTTATTATTCATTACATTCTCAACGCATATATTTAATTACAATGAAAAAATAGATGATTGTTACAATATTAAGCACTACTACTAATAATAAATAACAAAATAATCTGTTAAAAATTTTTCGAATTCTTTTTGCTATTTCTTCATTATTGGAGGTCATTTCGTCGCTTGTTGTATCTTTATGAAAAACAGAAAAGTTAATTCTCACCACTTGGAGCAAGCACGTTAACATGGAATATAAAGTTCCTCATTCCTTGCGGATAAACCACACAAAAATAGGACAACCACATCAATGTTCGCCGGTGAAGAACACAAAAGGGATAAACCACGTCAAACTTGCGGGTGATCCACATAAAATGGGTAAATCACATCAACGTGTTGACAATAATTAATTGGTTTCCACACAGGCGATACTTCGTCCAACGGTGAAATCATAAATATTATTAAAATTAATTAATAGGCTTCCACTCAGGCGATACTTCGTCTGACGATGTAAACATAATTGTTTTATTTAGATTATAATCGTATACTATGAATCAAATAAAATCAAATTATGCAAATGTAATAAAGTACTTTCGTTTATCTTTTGATCTCAGTTGGTTGAAGACTCGTGCTGATAACGTATTATAACAAAAACGTTTACGTCGAATTAACTTTTTCCAAAGATAATCGTCGAAATTAACAAAATAATAAAATATTTGTAGAGAGATTAGAGGGAGAAAGAGAGATTTTCTTCTCTTGAAAATGTGTACATAACACCTTATAAATGAGCTCTATTTATAGAACTCAAGATAATTAATTAACACCGAATTTTTTCACATAATCAGAATGATTAGGTTTAATTAATAACTAATTACGTAAATCTATTTAATAACCTTAAAAAATAAATGAGATATAAAAAAAATATATATAAACTTAACGCTAAATACATTACTTTCAAAAATTAATTTTAATTAACTAATTACAATAACCACAACTATTAATTAGCATCATCAATAGACCAAAAACAGCTATGGAAATTTACACAAACATATCAAGTTGGCAGATCTAATAATTGGTGGTTGGGTTTGCTTCTGTTCACGAAGGCGTGTGTGCCGTGGAATCAGGAAAATGTCATCACCAAACACCATACTATTGTTCCATCGTCTCCTTTATAGATCTTGATTGTTGTTCTTGTCTTTTGAGATTGTATCTCGTCTTTCTCAACTTTTTGTCCATAATGGGGACGTCTTCATAGTCGAGCTTTTAAATTGATCATAAATAACAATGAACAGAGTTCATTTTTTCTTGGATAATTAGCAACATAGGTAACCTGTCATGGATAAAATGTACACCAACTCCAAGGTTATATAGTAGATTAGTAATCCAGTCATGAGTGGTATCAAGAGCAGTAGATTTCTAACAACATCAGTATACTACAAACAGTCATGAGTGTGAGTGGTATAATCTTACTGTTATTGACACGGTGAAATTGATAAAAGTTCCAGATTGATAATGTGACGATTTTGTATATTTGACTTAAGTAACAAGATGTTCTTTATTTCGAGAACAAAGGGCCATGTCCATGTTTTGGCTTTTCTCAAGTACAACTAGCCAAGTTAATCCACGAATTAGGCTAGGCTCATAATTTCTTGTAGCTAGTTGCATCCTGCATGAGCTTCAAAAGCCTAAACATGTGGAAAGGCTGTTAGCATAATCTTTTCTTTTTTTTCCACTTTGAGATAGTCTCCCGAGACCTTTATTTGTCGATAACCAAAAAGATCCTATGCGTAGGATGCAAAGAGTTTCTTTCAAAACTCATAAGCAACTCATGGAGACATCAATTCTGTATGAGGATCTATTTTTATCAAAATTTTAAATCTATTAATATATATCTTAACAAGCTCAAATACACTTTTGCTCTACATCAAGATGGAACATAGTCAAGAATACGTAGTCTATATTTATACGCCTACTATTTTTGAAGCCTATATCTTTGAATGCCACTGTTATCCAACTCCAATGAATCAATTATAGTACGCAAGCTTTGAAAATATGACTTGCTAACAAAATCCAATTTTGATATTGGCTCTCATATCATCATCTCTACTTCCGAGCTGAACTAATAAGCCAATTGCTAATCGTCCCTCCGAACTTACCCATCAATGGGCTCCATCCAACTTTTTTTTTATTTTCCCAATTTGTCTTTTATGAAATAATATTTAAAATCATTTATAATTTTTAATATATATATCAAACATTAAAAATAAATATATATTTGAAATGTACACATCAATATGTACAAAATAAGATCAATATTGAATATAAAAAAATATATTTCGGTTTGTATGTCTTTGGGGATAGTTATTGTTTCGAGGTATAATATTATATTGCATACATTCGATGTAAATGTTTCGGTTTATTTTATTCATTTGTGATTGAGGTCCCCTCCGACTGAAGTCTAGGAACGTCGTGAAATAACTATTGCCTATGTCGAGAATCACTTTGTTCAATTATTTCTACATCCTCATTATCTTATACCTCCAATCCAAATATGGTGGTGGGGAGAACGCATCCAATGCAGCTCGAGAATGGGCCGATAGTTATGCAGTTCGTCTTCAACTGTGAAATGAAGTGATGAACATCAATCCATGTGGTAGACAATATTTCGGAGAAACGATTGAATAGGATAAAATTTATATGTGTTTAAGTATTATTAATATGTATCTATTTATAATGTAATGAGTTTTTTTATATTTAATATTGGTCTTATTTTTGTAGATATTGATGTGTAAAATTCAAATATATATTTATTTTTAATATTTAATATATATTAAAAATTATAAAGGATTTTAAATATTATTCCATAAAGAACAAATTGAGAAAGAAAAAAAAAAGAAGGATGGAGCCCATGAGGGGGTGAGTTTGGGGGATGATCAGCAGCCCCCAACTAATAATAATGCAGTTAATCTGAGATGACCATGCGCACAAAGAACATATTCTGATGCGATGAATATACCACGATAACACCACGAACAAGTCTGATCACCTCGGCATTGCCTGAAATTATCCAAAAATCAGATGATCATCAAGAACTTCTCAAGCAATTACTTGTGTTCGATTAATAATCAAAGATCGAATCGTTGAAGAACCATACTTTCGTCATAGACAGATTCCAACATCTATAAAACAATATTCAATTCAAACTTTAGTTTTGCGATAGGAGACAGAAGAAAATATAAAATGCGAACTTTTAAAAAACATTTTGACTCGGTATAAATCCCATCAATCGAATCCTTCACACGGCTGCAATTAAGAGCAAAGCCTTCGTCACCTCCGTCGTGGCCTCGGATAATGAAAGAACACCAAATACTAGCTTTCTCCATTTATTAATGTTAAGTATACAACCACAAACTGTATACTGCCTAATGTCACACAATACACTATTCAAGTCGACACTTTTCTTAGCTCTTTAATGAATCTCGATGTATGTATTTTATGAGCTCTTCAAATATTGACTCCGAACCACTCCCTTTGCCCCCAACACTTGCCACAAATTAATGAACCAGAAAGAGTTAATTGTTCCACTCAACAATTTTATGAGATTTCTTTATAATATTCTGTTCGTCTCATATTTATTGACATGTTTTTTATTTATAATTTTTTTAACTAATATTTAGTCTAAAAAAATCTCATAAAGCATATTTTGTTAAACTACACCCATTATCTTCTTTCACAACAATCCTACTATCCCTAAAAAATATTCTTTCTTTATCAAATTTCACAAAAATTCAACACACATAAATTTTCATACCGACTCAAACAATTATAAGTATTATGAAACGGATAGAGTATAATTTAAATTATCATTAATATCATACACTAAATTTATGTAAACTTGTTATTACACTATACCGCAATAGAGCTTACTTCAATGATAATTATTCCATGTATCGATATTACTCTCTTCGTTTCATAAATTTTATAACGTTTCTCTATTCATGCATTATTTTGTAAATAATTTGGAAGATTTCATTATTCATCTAAATAAAACGATTTATATTTTTTATTATTTTCAGATTATATTATATAATATTTATTATCATTAATATTTTACGATATTTTTAAAAAAGTAATATTTGATTCTTTTGTAATTTCGACGAAAATTTACATCATCCTACGTATGCAATCAAAATAATACAAAGTATATAGAACGTCGTCGCACCGAGTTTGATGATCGGACCCTGAATCTACCCCGGAAAAGAGGGGATAGGAAGGACGAAGAAGAATGATGTTGGAACAACAAAAAGAGAAGTATGAAAGCGGGGCCCATTTCACTCCAAATCCCAAGTGGGAAAATGGAACCATGTGCGACGATATGGTGGTCGGCCCCACGTAATGGAATTTCCTCCTCTTTCTCTCTCACTCTCCACGGGGGAATTGAGTCGACGACCTTGAAAACGATGGGATCAAAATACTATCGCTACAAAAAACGAGAAATTCCATGAAATCAAATTCTTCGTTATCATGTTCTCGTGTCGCAAAGTTCAGATTGGTGGTTGTATGATCTCTAACGCTGTTATCCTTCGAATGGAAGTTCAATGTTAGCAATGAAAAATCTCTAACGCACAAAGCCCAAATCTGAGCAGACAAGGAATCGATCAAGCTTAAAAGTCAATGCGCACATCAAAATTTGAGCTGAGCTGACATCAAAAGTTAAACTCCCTACACGTTACACGTAATAACAATGCATAGTTACTCTATTATTTCATATGCATTTTGATATGCTATTTTTTATATTGAATGTTTTATTTGGAAATTTTTTTGACATAGGGTTTTAATATATCAATTGAATTATCTTTGATCTTTCACAATAAATTTGAAAAAAACATTACTCGATTATCCTACATATTTTATTGTGTAAGTACAGATTTTATTGTTTATGTAAGTAATGATGCAATCAATATGGGACGAAAGTAGTATGTCACAAAGAAGAAAAAATGTTCATTACGATCTCTTTTACACATTTTACTTGTTCAGCAGAAAGAGTTTCTATAAAGAATATGAACTAGCGTAGGGTTGAAATTCTGACCTTAAAGTATCGTAGGGTTGAAGTAATGAACTTAAATTATCATTAATGTTTCATTAAAATTTTACGAAAAATGATTTTTGATCGTATGCGATGCGAGTCAAAATTTATATACCACTCCCTCCGTCCCACATATTTTACAACATGTAATTATTTTGTATTATTATATACATATGAATGTAAGTTTCGTTTTCATATCAAATCATGTCTGATCGTCCCGCAACATATATTACGTTGAAATACATAACTTACAAAACAATTGATATTTTATGATAAATTTTAAAAAAAGATTATTTTTTATCATCGTTATATGCGTGCCAAACTTTATGTCGACAATATGTAAAATCAAAACGGTACAAAAAAAAGTGGATGGAGGAATTATCATTCTCATCCGTTGCGAGAATAAAAAGGGAAATAAAAAGAGAAGATAGGAGTGATTCCAAAGCCTTCTCCTATTCTGTTTTCTCCTATGTCTCTCATCCTCCTCCATTTTCTTTCTTTCTATCGCTTCCTTGCAGTTTAAGTACACATTGAGTCAGACTTTGTCACCCAAAACTGATCATCAACTCTCTTTTATCCCTCTCTTTTGTCTCCTCTGAAAACTGTTTTCCACTTTGATCATATTCTCTTCAACATCTCACTGCAAAATCCTTAAATGGATCCTCAACAATATTCTCCATGCTCATCCTTGAGCACAAGATCCATCAAGATAAAGTTCGCTTCGCGGTTCCTACGAGCTCTCAAGAATATCAACAAACAAAGCTCAAAAACCTACCCCTACTCATCATCTTCTTTGAAAGAGATCACTAGGAGATACAAAAGAGTTAGGATGGCGGCGGACGCCTCCATGGCCTCAGCAGTCGGGCCAAAGAAGGCGTGGAGTCGAGCCACGCTCATGAAGCTTCAGACCAAGAGCCATGTAGTGAAACACGGCTCCTGGTCTAAAAGGAGTAAGCGTGGCGCGAAGAGAAAGGGAGTTGATCATGTGGATGAACCCGAAGTGGGCAGAACGGATGAGCTCCGGAGGCTGGTGCCGGGAGGAGGAGCCATGGATTTGTGTAGTTTGTTGGATGAAACAGCTCATTATATCAAGTGTCTCACCACTCAGGTACATGTCATGAGGAGTATTGTAAGTTGCTCCTCTACATCATGAGGAGTTAGGGATATATATATCTCATCAGGAAAAAAATACAGGAGTTTCGCGGCCACACAGATCGGTCGCAGAACGTTAGAAGATAGATGTGTATGTTCAAGTTATAGATATTTCATCTTAGCAGCTTACATGTATTAGACTTCTGTAATTCTACATATGTTCAGAGTTTTGAGAATTTATGCTTCTGTTTGGTGTTCTTTGTTTATACTCCATGATCAAGATGATGCCAATCCCATGAACGAGATAACATCTATGGCTTTTGTGAAAAATCTGAATCGTGATACCGATCGACAAAGGCCAGGTAACGTTTTTTCTCATGGATCGAATTACTCCTTCCGTCCCATTATAGATGCAACGTTTTGACTATGCATATTTGTTTTGACTATGCATATTTGTTGATGAGATCTTTGATTCGCGTCGTAAGACGATCATTTTTCACACAGTTATTGAAAAACATGATTGATAGTTTAAATTGTGTATTTTGATAATAGATTAGTGACATAATTTTTATGTATCGTTAAAACGCGGTATGAAACTCCTCGATATATGTATTGAATACATAATATAGAAAGTCAAACTATTACATATAAATTGAGACCAAGAAGTAACATTTGTTGAGGATTTCAAGGTATACTTGTGAACAAACTTTGAATCGTGTGACATGATTACTGAATTAATAAATCTAAACAATTACATTATATATTATCTCATAATACATATGATATTTTTCTTAAGGGTTATTTTAATTTATTTATAATCTTTTTTTTAGGTAATGTTTAATTTAAAAAAAATCAGACCAATCATATTTTGTTATAATATATCCATATTTTTTTCTCATAACAATCGCACTACTTTTAAAAAATATTCTGTATTAAATTACATAAAATTTTAACAATACATTTTAATTTTTTTTATCGGATCAAAAGATGAGAGGGAGTAGTTTTGATGTGCCGTGCTTTTGTCTATTGTTTCCACGTCTAACCTTTATCTCTACTTGGTAGCTAGGTGTATAGCTGCCAACTCATGAGAGTACATTATAATAGGGAGTAGCATGTGGTGTTATTTTGGATTACTCATCCCTCTTAATTGTAAATGACAGGAAAATCCAACAACCATCTCTTATAAATAAAAATAAAAAATAAAAATGGAATTTTCGACAAAAAAATGTCGTCTGATGACACAATTTATTCAGTCAAGAATGTTGATGTTAGTAAATAAAATAAAAAAGAAGAATATACATAATGTATTATTAATTAAGATATCTAAGTAATTATTTTAAATTGGGAAACAATATATATTAAGATCCAACAACATAATATAATATTCTAACCGTTGAAATACTGAAATACATCAAATTTTGATTATATTGATCATAGTACTTTTTGATGGTTAACAAAAGTTAAATACTCTCTCTATCCCATAATAAAAAAAAATAGTTTGACACAGTACACGAATTTATGTGCTAGTGGGTTTTTCAGTGCGGTTGTTTTTTAGTGGATTCCCTCCGTGGAGCCCACACATTTTTTCACCAAAATGCAAAAGATTGAAGAAAGCAGGTATGCAAAAGTAAAAGAAGGAAGAGATGCAATTGAATTGCAAATCGAAGGCAAAAGGGAAAGGCGTACTCGGGAAGAAAAGGCGAGAGAATTTCGCTTTGCATTTTGCGCCGTCGTGTTTTGTACCACATTTCACTGAGTAGAGCATCATGCGTGAGCACAATGCGAAGGACGGCAGCAAAAGGCGGTGAAACGCTTCTCTCAATTCTTATAAATAGGAGCAAAGGGCAGAAAATTTATATCACACACCAAATACAAAACAACACCAAAAGAGTTACAAAAAACATCAGTTTGGGATATTGAGGGATATTCTCTACGGGTATAATTTTTTATCCTTTTAGAAAAAAAATTAGTGAGAGCTATCCTGGTGATTGTAATCTCCAAACACAGTCTAGGGACGATATTTATAATCCCTCTTTAGTGGATATCTTGGTACCGCAACGGTCCCGTGATTTTCCACGTCGAATTTTGGTGTCGGCTCTATTTATTTTGTGCTATCTATTTATCCCGTTTTAATTACGCGACGAGGGAAAAGTGTTGGCTAATTTCCGCTGCACTTCACACCGACTTTTCCCAACATTATGCGTGTATAAAAATTATGTGAATTTTATTCGAAAATTGATATTTTTTACGTGATGGTGGAGATTATTGTAACGATTGTGAGATGAGATAATAGAATATGTTTTAACAGATAATTATTGTTTTGATAATTTTTAGGCCAAATGTTTGCGAAGAAGGGTATGTTATTCTATATTTTAGGACGATACAAAAAGAAAATCGTTGTCTATATTATGGACGAATATAGTATATTTGAAATGAAGTTATGCGACAAGGAGTTGGGATAACATCAATCGATGACAAAATGAAAGCATCACGGTGACAGAGCTACGAACATGTTAATCACATAGATGTTGAAGCACTGGTAAAGAGATGTAAAACTATGGATATAGGGTGACAAGAGAGGGATGAATATACTTGAGGTGGCCGAAGGAAAGCTGAAGCATGGCACGAGTATCATGATATCGCGAAAAGCATTATACTACGAGACAGAATAGAACCTGATCCCAAAAGCATATAGGAGTATATGATTAGCAGGGCTGAGTCTCTTTTGGCTAAAACAGTAAAACTTTAAGGAACTTAAAATTAATTCCTTATGAATCTGAGATACGTATACGGACACCATATGTGTAAGAGGTTATGAAATTTCGTTGTTGGAAAATTTTGGTTGGCTTGTATGTAAAATCTTTACACTGGTTAGACATGTTTTCTAGTCGGCCGTGATAGACAAGTTTCATGTGAGTTACAGTATTAGAAGTGATCGTGCAATCGGATAGCGTTCAACGAATTGATGTTAACAAGAGCATATTGACGTGGTGTTCTGCATACTAAAGCATGTGAACCAGAACAATATGTGATTGCAACTGAAGTGTGTGCACATCAAAGCGGAGGGAAAATGAGCTTTGGGTTTTCTACAAAAGCTAGTATCCAGCACTGTCAAATGAGGTGAAGTCCTTTGTATAATTTGGAACCGGTGAGGACTCTACAGCAGAAACGGTAGGTCAGGTGATCTTATAGTATAAGGATAGTGTTCTCGTCAAAAACTATTTCTGTGAGCAAATTTAGACATCTACCATGAGAACCGCCTAGGCACCCACTTAGAACACGACTAGCCGCCTGCTCGACGGCCCTAGGCTATCGAATGCTTTCTCAACATTGAAAGGAAGCAATACTGTAACCATAATTTTATCCTGAACCACATTCTAGAAACTGTTTGTAACCGGCGATCAACATTCCGTTTCAATACCACCGCCCGGCCCAGGATTGTGATGTGCCATTGGCATATATACTGAACAGGTCACATAAAGAAACTTATTGACAGATCAACTCATCAGGTGGGTATAAGTTATAACAGTGACATACCTGGGCAAACACTCATGTTTACTTGTTTAGTCCTTTCACGATATTAAGTCCAGCTAGCTCCATTTATCGCTCGCCTACAAGTACAATTTTGGACACCTCCATCAGGTAATCTTTAATAAGAGGTTCAAGCTTTAATAGTTACACGGTTATGATTTTGATGGCCTAGGATATATATCTACTGTACACATGAACATCTGCTGTGACTAGCTCGTTGGTTTCAATATGCTGGAGAAGGATCTACATCAAACTTGTGTGATCGAGGTAGAAGGGGCAGGCAATTGTTGCTCAAAAGGCCGGCAGGCATCATTAATTTATTTGGCCTTTTAAGTCATTTTCTATGTGCTGAGCATGAGTTGTATCTGCTTATTCATGAATGAACCTTTGTTCCTTCAAGTCAGCTAGATATATTTATCTGGACGGATACTTGGATCTTTGTTCCTAGATTGAAATATCAGAGGACGAGATTGGCTTATTTGTTTTACATTTCTATGATGGCTTGGTTAGAGGCCAATTCTTAAAAGGAAACAATCTCTTGATCTGCAGATTAAGGACAAGTCAATTTCTTTTTTCATTTCCATTTTTTTTTCTAGAACATTTTGACCCTGTTTAAAGTGAAATTGATGTTCAAACTTATGAATCAAAGGAGATGTTCAAAACTGCTCCAATTACAGAGGAATCAAACTTATGAGTCACAGTATGAAGTTATGGGAGAAAGTGATAGAGAAAATGTTAAGTAAAGCTATAGGGATAACTAAAAATCAGTTTGATTTCATGCCTGATAGGTCAACCATGGAAGCTATTTACCTTTTGTGATGTGTAATGAAACGTTTTAGGATAGAGAAGAAGAATTTACATAAGGTTTTTGTAGACCTGAAAAAGACGTATCATTCTGTTCCAAGAGAAGTGAAAGACATGTATGAAAGACATGTATGAAGAAGCTGCTACATGTGTACGAATCTATGTTGATAAAACGACTGTTTTTCCTATTAAAGTGGGTTTACACCAAGGATCAGCTTTGTTGTTGTTGTTGTAGTAGTAATGTATATAGGAAGGCCACTCAGCAGAGCTCCATTGAAACACATCTGACAGGTACCCAAAAATGTTTCATCAATTTGATGTAGTATAGTACCTAATGCATCGCTTAAAATAGAAAGACACTTTGAAATTACCGACTACTCATGACAGACTCATGAGAAAATGGTGAGAAACTGAGAAGGAAAGCATCGGTTAAATCTATTCTGAAAATATATGGGACTAGTAGGAGAAGAAATACTGCTCTACCTATGTCATTGATAGATTAGGTTGAAAAGGCCGATTGCCGAAGCCTCGAAGGGCAATCTCACATTCATCCTTGTGTTATACAGCAGACATGCTATGAAAATAATGAAATAAGCTCTCATCCTTCTTCATTCGTTCTAACTCCTGTTTTCAATATACCAAATCTCAGTATGCATTCGCATATGGCTCTTTATGGTAGATTCCTAATAAACGTAATGACACCGATGCATGAGAATATTTTGGTTCAGCATGCCCTACCATACCTTCTCTTAAAATTTCTATGAAGAAACAACATACAGTGTCTTAATTCATACTGTTGGCCAATACAGATTCTTGATATAGCTGCAGCTATAACTGGAAGGGAATGCACTGCAGACAATAATGACTACTTGGCTCCATTTAAGGTCACAACAGTTGAAGTCTCACCTCAAATGTAGCCTATAAAAGGGAAGAACATCTTCCTCAATCTACTCATACAAACTACAAGCACACAAACACTCGCCCTTAAGAAAAAATATAGACAAAGCAATCAAATCATTCCTCTTGACCATTATAACAGTGGGTTTACTTTTTTTTCTCCGTGAGGCCCACGTGCTTTTCTTCTTTTCCATCAAATGAAGCAAATGAAGTGACGTTAAGCAAGCAGGCTCTGGAAAATTGTCGAGCAGTTCATCACGCGGTTAAACAATGCAAACGTGATGAAAGAAAAGCAGCATCCTCAACTTCTATAAATAGGGGTTAAGGGTGAAAAACATATATAACACATTAAATACAAAAACAGCACCAAAAGAGTTAGAAAAATATCCAGTTTGGGATATTGAGGGATATCCTCTACGGGTATAATTTTATACCGTTAGAGAAGAAAAATTAGTGAGTGTTATCCTGGTGATTGTAATCCTCTAGCACAGTCTAGGAACGATATTTATAATCCTTCTTTAGTGGATATTATGGTACCGCAACGATCCCGTGGTTTTTACCCTTTTAATTTTTTTAAAGGGGTTTTCCACGTTAAATTTTGGTGTCGACTCTATTTATTTTTGAGCTATTTATTTATCCCATTTTTATAGCGC
>JAOVYX010015488.1:0-27698 GCA_035668315.1 Drosera spatulata | reverse complement strand
TCTCTTTCCTGCTTTCTGAGGAAAGGTCCAACAAAAACTTGCTTATCATTGATCAGCATGCCATTCAACTTATCAATAGCAGTCTGAGCAGCTTGTTCACTTTCAAACTGAACAAAGCCATAACCTTTTGACTGCCCATTAGCATCAGTAGCTATTTTGCATGACAGAATGGTACCAAAGGTAGAAAACGTATCATGCAAAGCCTTGTGATCAATAGATTTGTCCAAATTCTGCACAGATCAATCCAAAACAAATGAATAAAGCAAAAGCTAAATAAACAGGAATAATACCAAACAAAAATCAACAAAACCAGAATAAGGTATTGGTGTACTAGTTCAGAAAAAAATCATGACAGGGCTCAAGGAATATAGCTCAGCAGCAGCAATTCCATTCTAAGAACGAGGTCATTTATCTTCAGAGTGATAGCAAGACAAGATACGATTACCTTTATAAATATATTCCCCGAATTACTTTTGCGGATGCTTGGATCACGGTGAGAATACATAATCCTAATCGACTTCCCATTCAGAGGGGTGAAGTTCAACACATCCAATGCCCTGGCAGCTGAAACATGAAATTAATAATATGTTTATAACATGATGAAACCATCTGGGAAGTCAACAACTTACAAATAGAAGAACACTAATGCAATGACAAGAACATGCAACATTATTTATAGAGGGAAACATAAAGCATTCCAACCAACATGTAAGAAAATGTCAAATTTCATTGCACCTCAGTCCTATTTTCTATTGTAGTGCTCGACAATCCAAAATCACAGAAGGAAGCAGATACATTGAACTTATGGATACATGAAAGTCTATCAAGCCATCAACTACAACATTTCAGGGACTTTGTCAAGAAGAAATTGTTTATTAATAAAGCAAAGTTTTTTCTCTGATTTTTCGAACACAAGAGAGGGTCTTTTACAAATATAACAGTATGCAACAACAATTACAACTAGAAAGTTGAAACCCAAGGGCCACAATCAAGGAGAATGATGTCAACTAATCAAAATCAATCCACCCAAGTCCAACTCTCCACAAAAAATAGTAAGGTGCAGTTTGTTTTGTCACATGCACAGATGCAAAATGCGAAATAATAGCAGGGACTTCTAGACGTCAGCCTTTAGAGGCACCTAGATTGGATATATTAGATGTGCTGTTGAATACATGATATAGAAAAATTCAAACCATATCTCATTTCAATGTTCATCATGCGAACCACGACAAATTTACAGGGGATTAATTCAACAACAAGGTACAAAGTTCCCCCTGTAGTCAGTTTATGCTCACTATCTGTCTCCATATGCCCTTCCCAGATCACCCATTGTAAACAACCAAGCCTACATCGCAAAGTTGTTTGCATCATCTTCTTTATCTTACAAAATGCCCACCTTATTCCACAAAGATCATTATACCTTACTAATATTTCCTCCAAACTTGTCTCCAATCCAGCACTTTCCCCCTCAAACACTCCAATTGCATTGTCTACATTCCCACATTTCATAACTTTATACGTCAAGTTTCATGTACACAGCCAAAATTTTGATCACAAGTGACCATATCCAGGCAAAAATTTGTCCTAACCTATATTTTAACTACTTTCTGTTCTCACTAGAACATCTCCTCATCGCTAACCAAACTGAAAACACCATTCATACATCAGTACCAATTATCCAGTATGTCCAAGCATTCAACTCAATTTGTCATCCCAGAATTTGCCCCGTGAACAAATCTATCACAAAATTGGGCCTCGAGTACACTAACATTGAATCAATCCCCTTATATCCATGAAATAAAATCAAGACACCATACAGTTAATTATTCCCAATACATACGCCATGAAACTCATCATATCGACAAAAACTTCATCTTCACACAGAGATATAAGCTTTATAATTCCACAATCGACGGCACGACCAATTGCATGAAAACAAAACCTATTTCAAATCGTAACAAAAAAAATCCAAAATCACAACACCGAAACTCACCATCCTGAGGATTACTATAATTAACATAACCATATCCCAGCGATCGGCGGGTAGTCAAGTCCCTACAAACCCTAACCGACACGACCTGCCCGATCTGGTTAAAAAGATCATACAACTGCGAGTCGTTGACATTCAAATCCAGATCTCCAACATACAACGACGTCGTCACAAACGCCGCACCAGGCGCTCCCGCTCCCGCCGCCGCATTCGAACCAGACCCCACCACGGTCGCCGGAGCCACACCGCCGTTCGCGGGATTCGGCATCGCAATTGGAACCTGAACTTGCGCCATCGATTGAATTCAAATAAATTGGATAAATTGATGCGAAATTCGAGATCAAAGACACGATTTTTGAGATTTTTTGTGGATTTTGATTGATAGAAGATAAAGTGTTGCTGGTGATCGGAGAAAGTGTTTTTGGTGTTTTGGGAGGGCAGAAACAACTGCGCCGCGCCAGCGAAAGGGGCACTTGGAGGTATTTATAGGGGAGTTGGTGAAACCCTAGGATTGGGGTGGGTAGGATGATCTGGGGCCGTTGGATTGGATGAGATGAACGGTTCTGGTGAAACAGGGACCTTTTAATCGGGCTTTTACTTTTTTATCTTGGTTTTGTCCGAGTCTTGGATGTGATGAAAGCCAGTTGAGTTGTGTGTGTTGTGTTGTGATCTCGCGTGTGACAGTGTTTTGTTATACGTTGGGTTGAAATAACTTGCTTAATTAAGTTTCTTTTTTAATAAGAATTTCCTTAAATAAAATTAGTTGGTTGAATAAATTAGACGTTGATGAAATCTTGGTTTTGGATTCACCAGATCTTGTGTAATATAGGATAGATGTTTATCTTATGTAATATAGGATAGATGTTTGATATGATAAATAACTAAATACAGTATGAATTTAATTTGACCGTCCAGGGTCAAGGATAAAAAAAGAGTGATATTATATGACCTGGAAAATCTACTTGATTTGCTTAACTATGTACTCATTTGGTATATCTTGTCTTTGATTGTTTTGCGACTTTCATTGATCTTTAAAGTTGTGATTTAAGTATTCTTCACAACTAATCATCATGGAAAAACACTTCATGTATCGATATATAAAACATAAAAAATATATACACATAAATATATGTCTTCTGTATATTATGAAAAATATAAAACCACATACCCGTATATCAATAACCAATTTTTTAAAAAATTATCATATAAAATATATAACATATAGTCATTATCAGATTTTTCACTTTCATTATCCTTTGTGTTGTGGATATGCTCTTTGGACCGAGCCATGATCAGTATAATTTGTCAAGTACAAATCTTAAGGAAGTCAGCATAGAAGCAATAAACAAGAATTACACTATGATAAGTATGTATTATAATCATGTCGACAGCAAACCATCATCTCCCTTCGACTGAATCTTTACATGTATAAACTATATCGTCAAATCAATTGCGAACTAGCGTCTGGCGAATTAACAAAATATAAGCAAAAACCAGCATTTACTAAAAACAAGACATTAGATTTATCTCCAGATCTTGGACTCTGCCCAACAAAAATGAGCATATGCAAGTTCTTTTCAAGTTCTAAACTCAACAATGTCCTATAATGCCGCAGAGAAATCGTCAACAACATTAACAGTCAGCAGATTTCATGGCAACGATCTACTCTCAATCTGTCATATTCAGCAACAAAGAAACCAACTCTTCCTTATTCATCTACCTGAGCTTCATTGACAGAAAAAACCAGGAAAAATGGATCCCAAGGACGATACAATAGACATAGTTTTCGTGCCATATATGGCGCCGGGACACATGATGCCGATGGTGGACATAGCGAGGGAATTCACGTCACATGGTGTCAAGTCCACCATCATCACCACGGCGACGAATGCTGCGAGATTCAAGAATGTCGTCGATAGGGATGCTGAATCAGGCAGACGCATTGCTTTCCATATGGTCTCCCTTCCCTTGGAAGAAGTTGGCCTCCCACCAGGTTGTGAGAACCTCATTGCCGCCCCTAAACCGGAATCTGCCATGAAACTTCACCGGGCGATAGAGATGGTTCAACCGCAGATCGAGAGTTTCGTAATCCAACATTGTCCGGACGCCATTGTGTCCGATGTCCTGTATCCTTGGACCGTGGATCTTGCTGAGAAGCTTGGGATCCCACGAATAGCATTTAGCGGCAGTTGTTTCTTCTCTGACTGCATAGCCCATTGCATTCGAGAGTATAGGCCCCACGAGGGCATTGAATCAGAGAGCCAAGAATTCCTAGTTCCCACTCTGCCGGATAAAATAGTGCTCACGAGATCACAACTTCCTGACCTTGTGAAGGGAAAGACAGACTTCGACGAGTTATTCGAGAGGCTTAGGGAAGCAGAGAGGAGAAGCTTCGGGGTGCTGTATAACAGCTTCTATGAGCTAGAGCCAGCTTATGCAGATTATTTCCGCAAAGAGATGAAGAGAAGGGCATGGCATATAGGGCCATTGTCTCTCTTCAACAGAGAACTCGATGACAAGGCCGAAAGAGGAGACAGAACTTCGGTCAATGCACGTAAGTGTTTAAGCTGGCTGAACTTAAAGGAACCAAACTCTGTTCTTTACATATGTTTTGGGAGCCTAACTAGATTCACAAAACCTCAACTCGTAGAAATAGCTAGCGCCTTAGAAGATTCAAGGCATTCTTTCATCTGGGTAGTAGGGAAAGTACACAAGACTGGAGAAGGAAACGAGGTAGGCGAATGGTGGTTACCCGACGGGTTTGAGGAGAAAATGGAGAAAAATGGGAGAGGGATGATCATAAGAGGATGGGCACCGCAAGTTCTGATTCTGGATCATCCAGCCATTGGAGGTTTCTTGACGCACTGCGGATGGAATTCGATATTGGAAGGGGTATGTGTAGGTGTGCCACTGATCACATGGCCGATATTTGCCGAGCAGTTCTACAATGAGAAGATTGTAACTCAGGTGTTGAAATTCGGAGTTGGTGTAGGAAATGAGACATGGAAGGTGTGGGCGACTCAGGGGTCACCAGTAATTGAGAAGGAAAAGATAAAGAGAGCAATCAGCATCGTGATGGATAGAGGGGATGAAGGGAAAGAAATGCGGGAGAAGGCAAAGAAGCTGAGTGAGTTGGCAAATAAAGCAGTGGAAGAGGGTGGATCGTCATACAATGACATGAAAGCTCTACTAGAAGATATCAGACGACATAGAAACTAGAGAGTAGTTTTGCAGAAAATACTGCCCTGAAGTACATTGAAAAACTCTCCTTGCTATTTAAAATTCTCAAACTCCAGCAGAAACTGCAGCAGGTCGGTCGAGTCAAGCAGTAGGCAAAATGGAATCAGACGATAACCTGAAGTGCTTGTTTACAATCCAAATTATTACATTGAAGAAGAGAATCCATGATACACCAAAACCATCAAGCAACAACCTTCTAAACATTTATCTTTACTAACTGCAAAACAATCAACTTCTAGTGCCGAAAAAGGTCCCAATTACATCTCAATTTGAAAGTTACAGCACATCACCCCTTTCAATCCTCAGATGTTTGTTGCATACATGTCATCAGATCCGAGATACAAGTACTTGGAAAAACTAGCCTCTCATTTTTGCTAGCCAAGCGTAGCTCTGACTCAAGAAATAATAGAAGTTCCCCTACAACGCAGATATTGCCCTCCTTACCCACTGTACTAGCTTTAGCCATTCAGATGAAGATGGAAACACCCATCTCATTATTTGAATAAAAAAAATTCATGAGCACATGTAATGAAAATATACTCCTGAACCTACAGAGGTTTCCGGATAGTACTCTTTACCTTTTGCTCGTAGAAGTGTTGACATTCAACGAAGACAAAGATACGGTATCAGGGTTCTTGAGCTGTTCGAGTTGTTTTTTACCACGGTGAAGCAATGTTCGATGTAAAGGAAATTCTTACGCTCAACAAGCTTTGGATTCTTCCTGAACTCAGAAGAGACCAGTGATTCTATCTTGCTACGATCCTCAGGAGATTTTGAACGGGCTGCTTGGAGAAATCCCCTGTATAGACTAAGAACTTGCCTCTGCATCCCAGAAAGCCTAGGTGCACTCCCAGCTCCCATTGCATTATCTCTATGTGTAGATAGCAAACCCTTCAATGGATGTTACCTGTGTACAAAGACATCAGTATAGTTTAACTTCACATGCTTGATACCATTAAAAATCATCAAGATTATCTACAAGTAGCACCATGAAAAAAGACATAAATTTTCTTTCTCGTCGAGGAGAAACAAAAAGTTCGGGTTTTAAAAGGCACCCTGTAAATGACTCCCAGGCTAAACTCTTGATGCTCTTCAAAGGGAAAACAAAGAACTTTTCACAATAACAAAAATTCAAATTCTGTAGACTGCAGCACCATTCCTTGATAAAAATGAGAACAGATTTCGACACTCAAGCAGCACGAGGGAATCACAAATTACACAAAAAGGTCTGCATTACTTGTCATAATTTGCGGAAGTAACTGAAATTGAAAAACTAAAATCCTCTGCAAGTGGCTCAGAGATAGGCGATCATCCCATTGTATGTCATCCATCTTAAGGCTACCCCTCAATTCATTTAGAGATCCCTATATAACGGGTATGATGCTATAGAAGCAACAAGAATCCCACACAGTTGCACAAGGGCCACAAATACAATTCAGCAACATATCACACATTCACAACATTCTCCAACATAACTTTGTAACAGAAGCACATACATCCATCGCGACAAAAACCATAATATCTTTCTTTCTTCCAGCAAAAAAACGCATGATGAATGCCGAACACCTTTCTTTCCTAGCTTCATTCATATCGCATACTTCAACCTCATCCTACTTAGATGTATCTTGAACCAACATTGTTCTCCGGAGCATCATCAGCCCCGATCCTATAAGAACTCAAAAAGGGCATCTAGATCAATCGGAATCTACTATCGAAAACAACAAATAAGAACCCTTATATCATTCATCCAAATCAAAAAAAAAATCCAACCAACACATTTCTCTTTCTCAATACCATATGTCCACAAAAAAAAAAAAAAGATCAATGCGGAGAAGGCAATAAACCACCGCATGGTTCACAGATTATTCATGAATAGAGCATCCAGGAAGAATCTCGAACTCAATTTCAAACCCAAGAAATCATCTCAAATTGCAGAAATTATACTTCTGCGATGACGAAACACGCAGGCCAAGCTGTAGCCTGTTATCCACTGCGAAGGGATTCGGGCGAGGAAAACGGCTCGTATCACAAGAGGAGGAAAGTGGTGGATGGTTTGCTCGGTACCCTTTTCTGAGAATCGACAACGGTAGATGACCGGTGGGCACTATGGTTTCTGTTTCCCCTGTCGTGTGTGCTGCCTCTATTTATAAGACGAGACGGATGTTGATCGACCGACCGAACATGTAGTAGAAGATGCCATTTCTTGGGATCATTTGGACCATTAATCAGGGGGATGAGAATGACCATTTGCTAACATTCAAGTTCAAAAACTTTCAAATTTGATTTACAGATTTGTGAAAACATCGGCATTGGCTGTCACTGTGTTTGACGGTAAACATCGGATCATTTAATCCACATAAACATTCATAAGATTCTTAATTTGTGGATCTTTGAACACTCATTGGGAGTGGTGGTTTGCATACGTATGTATGCTTAGTCGGCAAATGAAATCGATACCTGTTTCAACATACAAAAATATTCAACCATAGAAGACCATCACATTTTTTGCAGCAACTTCTAAGCTCCATGATTGGATGAATCCACACCATACGCACAAATCTGCGACTAATTTTGCAGTCAAGCACTTCAATGTCCGGTAGGTAAGATAACTAACAACACTTCAATGAAACACGATCTCCAGAATCCGACACTGAGTCACTACTTCCCCAACACAACGGACTGAACCAGTCACACACAGCGTCACAACTTACAGGACGACAGGCAAATTCAGGTCTTAAATTACAAGCGTTTGACAGTCAAACACTCCTATGATTACTAGGAAAGATGAAAACTATCCACACCTAATCGAAACCGAAACTCCAGAAATGCCACATTGAAGAACATCTTTGCCAACACAAAGGGCACAAGCTATCATACACAACTGACAGCGCCACAATTTGATTGTGATTCACACGTGTCAAGCCACCCAACAATTGGTCCAATCGAAAAAAAGCAGCGAAGCAATAATCAACGACAGTCACGGACATATCTCAATGACTATCTCAATGACGGTCTAGCCTATCCCGCACAGGGGGCTTCTAAATGAGAGGGGGATACAGCTTGGCCTGTTGTCGCACCCGTCTGTCATATTCGGTCCGGTTCTGCAGTCATCACCAATATAGACCAAACAAGCATTTGAATTCAGAAAAAGACCAAGGAACAATGAAATATGTAGTATGTGGCTGATGAATCCAACAAATGAAAGGTCACCTGGATAAATAGTTGGTACCCATCAGTTTGAGCTGGATCAGAAGGATTGGGAGAGTCGAGCAAGTCCTGTATACCAACGAGAATCTGCTTCACAGTGATAGCTGGTCTCCATCCCTGAGGAACAGAAAACAAGATGGCGATAATGCATGCGATATAAAAATATCTACGAAAATGATCTGTACAAGATTGTATTGCTAAGAGGATTTCATGTATGGAGGACGACATTCTTGGTCATACTAAGGGGCCAGTTATCTATTACTAGAAGCCACTAAAAAAGCGAGAAAGTTGCCAGAACACTCACACTGTCCTCGTTGAGGATGGACAAGCACACCGTTCCAGAAGGATAAACATTAGGGTGGAAGAAACCTTGAGGGAACTTGCACTTGGGAGGTTTGCTAGGGTAGTCCTCACTGAACAGTAGTGTGAGAGGATAGTTCCCACCCTCCCAATTAGTCTGCACCATAATTACACGTTCAGCACACTCATAAGTGAAAGGAAGATAAATGAGATCATAGACATGTTCTGCATATCTACTCGACATTCTAAAAATTGATCATACCTCTCATCTCTTGCATTCTGACATAGACATGATAGCATAGACAAAATAATAGTACTACCTTTTTCCCGTTAAACTAAGACTTGAGAATGTGAAATAGACACAAATAGATCAGGACAACAGACACCACACGCAGAACAGCATACAAAACAAAACTAAAATAGACGGGGAAAAAGAAGCAAAGCATTGTAACAAGTTCACATGCATAAAAGGGATAAAATAACCAAAAGTCAGGACAAGTTAGTAAGCCATGTTGACAAAGCAGGAAACGAAGTGGCGCAGCAAACATCAACTCTGCACAAGGTTTACTTCAGGATATAGATCCTGATACATATAATCACATTAAAGAGGTCCAATAATTAGTATGCATCTAACCGAAAACATTTTCGAAGGCAGCTTATATACAAAAAGGAGGTCAGAACACTAGACAATTACCCAGAATACAACCTATAGACAAGGAAACAGCAGAAAGTGCCATAATTACACTCTATAACAAGCCAAAAATGACCAAGAAATTCATAATATGTTAGTATCCACATAGAAAAACTATACTCATCTAACATTTTCCAAGTGAAATAGTAGATTTCAATAACATATTCATTTTTCGAGCCACTAGTAAACACAAGTACTGGCTGAGTGGCAGAAATATCAGACCGAAGATTCAAAAACTATGCACATATCCAATGATTTAGCAGACACATAACACAGTTCACAGAATTTCAACGAACCACATTTCCTGTCGAATCCATAATGATGTCAGTGAAATGGAGTGGTAACCATTTACGTCACAAAAGGGCCTACCATTCACCTTGTTGAAACACTATATAGTATGGCTTTCGATTCAAGACTTTAGTTAGAATCTCTGGCTCATAAATCAAAATATCTTGACGTCGCAAATCAGTTTTGTTTTATAACTTGAATATTCAGGATCAGAAAACAGAATCTTAGAAGCCCAAGAATACTTAGTTTTGTCAATCATAATATTTGAAATCTTCTTTCCCACTAACCGGTATCCTTTACATGATTTTAATTTTGGTTATAATTTTCGGATCACATTATTAGTTCTGATTTGACGAGGAAGTCACGACTAAGATGATATGGTCATGTGAAACGCAGGCTAGTCACAGCTTCTGTTAAGCTTAGGAGTTAGCACATGTCAAGAGAGGACGAGGGAGACCTAAAAAGATCATAAGAGAAACCTTGAAGTATGATATGACATATCATAATCTTACAGAAGATGATGTACATGACATATTAAGGCTTGATTTGTTGTTATTGTTTATTATTAGTTCTGATTTGAGATTGATTGCTCTGAACAATCATAGTAAAAAAACCGAAACAAATCAACACCCAAAACAAAAAACCAAAAAGTAAAAGCCAGGAACACCATTCAACGAAAACCCTAAAATCGCGCACACACTCAACACACTTCACTCCACTTCAAATTCACCTCACAATACCGTTCAATTCAATCCAAAAACACAACATAAAAAACGAATCTCAGTCCAATTAAGCGAAAACCATACCCCTTGCTTTCCTGGAATGGTACAGTGCCACACCATCAAGTTCAGCGATCCATCTGCCGCAGTCTCCGGCTTCGCCACAAAACCCTAATTTCACCAAAACACAACAACAAACACACAAAATCATTACCAAATCATAATCATAATTTCGTCGAAGGATATGATGGAAAGAATACGAACATGGGGATGGTTCTTGCGCCACGCTTTTCGCTCCTCTGCGAGCCTTGAACGAGCAATTCCTCCCGACATCGGATTTGAGTCGAGTTAAATTGACTGTTTTGCGCCGCCGCCAGCGTGGTGGTGGTCGTCGATGGTGGTATGGTGGCGATGATGACGACTCTGACTTTTCTCGAGCACGACGATTCGGATTCTGAGGTGTGATTTGAGCAGATGGAGACTCAGTGGTCCATGGGTTGGATTGGGCCGGACTGGAATGTATTGGGCTGGCCCATGAGTGATCAAATGGTATCTTTCGCATCTTAGAAGATAATACTCCGTCACATAAAAAAACGTAAAGTTGATTTAAGTTAACGATAAACTTATTCAAATTATGAATTATTTATGGAATAATTAAATATTATTTTATATAAAATTATCGTGAAACAATAATGATAATTTAAACTATGTATTTTAACCGGTGACGTATTTTTTCTTACGTAATTAAGACGAATAATGAAACTTCTTAAAATACATGTTGAGTAGTATATTGATGATTCAACGTTGCGCTTCTTATGAAACGGAGGGAGTATATTGCACTTGAAGAAGGGTCTTATTATCAGATGATTAGTGTTTGTGGTTTCGGTAACATATATGATTTGCATCGTCATTTCCTGACTTACTGAATATAAACGAATTCGGTCATAAGTAGGAAACGTTCGGTCAATTTATAACATACATTAGGATCGTGTACAATCTTTGTGAACTCATCCAAACAAGCTCTCAAGGAAGCCTAAACTATAAGCTCCTGTTTCTGGATGTTTATAAGCTGATCAGATCTTGCATTACATGCCGTTGATGACAATGTTCCTGCAACTTAAAGATAGAATAGATTGTTCCTATAGCTATATACCAACTATTAACCAATACGCAAACTATTGATCACCCCTTTTTCAAGTACATCACATGCCTTGCTTTCTTTTCCAGCTCGATCAAATTCCCTTTGATCATTCTATCAAGTTTTATCCAAGACCAGACATCATGGTGAAAAAGCAGACTTACCATGAAAGCAATTCCACATAAGAGCTTCCCATGATCGATCGATCCCTACTACATCCTATTTCACGTATAAATCAACATGAAAGATTACGCCCTCGATTAACAAAATCTACAAGTCTAACACGATCATATGATGCTCCGAGATTAATTATTTTCTTAATGATCTTGATAATTATGATTATATATATCTATATCCATATATAGTACAAAATGATCGCTCAAAAAAGGAGGTAAAGCTATATTATTAGTAGAAAGTTTGGTGTGTTTGAGGGGGGAATAATGGTTTGTATGTGATGTAGGGGACGTAAAAGGGTAATGTAATGTAATGTGTGTGTGAATGTGATCCCATGTGATCATCATGGAAAGTTTGAGCACATGCATATGGGGTTCCAAAAAGCTAGCGTGTGGGGAAATTGCATAGAGAGAAACGATGATGAGACTTTGCTTGTGACTTGCCTTCGTGGTTTGGTCGAGGTATATGATTCTTTGCTTACCTTAGGGTTCGACAGGTACGTGTGCGTTACGTTTATAATGATCATATTGGGAACATTCTTAGCATTTGTGACATCCAGTATTTTATATAACGTAATTGTTATGGTAAGATTCAAATAATATTGATCGAATTATCACGTAGTTATCTCGTCCAGGCAAGTACGTGCCATCCTGATCACTTGTGTTGTTGTCGGCATTTGCCATGAAAAATTTTGCGGCCGATCATAGATACGTGAAGGAGTTAATTAGACCATTAAGATATGGGTTTGATGGCCTGGCTTAGTCCATCCAACAACAGATTAAAATGAATGACTAACAGATGGTAAGAATGTTCTCATTAGCTATATATAAAGCAAGATCAAGTGCCGTGACATGGAGCATCATTCCTAAAGAAAATTAGGATCTTATCGTAACTATACTGTTCTATATTATGTCGATCGATCAATTAGTTCCAAGTAACTAACGATGTGCTTCAAACCCGTCTTGCCGACTACTTATGTCATGATCGTTTTGCTGACTACTTATGTCGTCAAAGCTTATTTTAGATTTTATTTTTCGAAGAATGTGTTTCTAACGGTTGGGAAAGGATTACACCTGAACACTCAAAATTAAAAGACAAGATTTAAAAGGTTGGTGATTGATCATGGGATATATTGTGAGATGTTGCTTCAACATCAGCAAACAGTTAATTAATCAGATTAATCAAGCACCAGAATCAACTACCAAATTAAGTTTTTGTTTAACATTAACCAAAATAGAACTCTTTAACGTTAACAAGAATTTTTTTTTGAGGATGAAAAAAGGAAATTATACTTGACGAATAAAACACATCAGCAACAAAATGGTAGTTGTTGCCCGGTTACCATCAGTGACAAAAGCGATTGAAAACGTTTTGTGCTCTTTCTTATTCTTTTGGACTTCCAATCAGATCGCTGCCGTGAATCGAAAGCTTATACTAGCATAGTGCAGATGAATTACGATCGAAAAGACTGAATTACGAATATAATAGACTATGCAATGTATACAGAAACCACATAATTCGATTTGCGGATATCGCAATGTGGGTGTAACAATTAATGAACTATCAAATATATATGTTTTTTTCTTTTCACAAAAGACAAACTATTAGTCCAAAATGTGAGCGATAAAAATTTCATTGTGTGGGAGAGACTTGCTTGCGTTGTGGATTACCTCGCCAGAGGCGAAGACAACTGCAACTGCAACCGCAACTACAACTACAACAAGAACTCTTAAAAGTGTACGAGTTTGAACATATGAAATTTCACAGGCCGGTGGAGTCGCATGTGGGGAAAGTGGTAAAGTAAAACGTCCAACATGAGAAAACGGCTGTATGGAGTATAACATCGAAAAGTTGAGGCTAGCTAATGTAAAAGCGTATTTGGATGGTTTGCAGGAATTGGATAATAGTTTTCTACTGATATACTGTAGCACTTTTCCTTCCTTTCTATATATTTTAGAATATTTATTTATAATATGTAAATTTAGGTTTTTTTTTTTAATTTTAATTCTTAATCACACAATTTTTTTTTAATTTATAACCACCAAAATTTTTCATATAAAAACTAATGCAAAAATTTTAAGACATTCAAAAATAATAAAATAATATAAAATATAAAATATGTAAAACAAAATGAATATATATAGACTCTTTTTAGCTTTTATATCAAGAAAAAAACTCTTTTACGAACTCGGATCACCTGCTATACTTCCAAGTACATCACTGCTTTCAATCCAATTGGTTTAATTTTATTATTATTATATTATTATTATTTGGTTTTGTGGGTTTGGGGTTTAATGATTTTCTTTTCTTATGTGTTTTGTTTTTATGGGTTCAATTTTTCTATGTTTTTTAATTCAGAATTTTTTTAGATAATAATTTTTTAAGGGATTTCTTTTTTGGAGTTTTTTTTCCCTGAATTTTTTTTAAAAAAGATTTTAAAAAGGCGGATGGGTTTATTTTTGAATGAACATCTTCCCTGCTGTCGCTTTTGCTATAGCAACGGATCCAACTCCCTCTTTAACTTGATAATTAATCTTGGATTTTTATTGTGGTTTATACAAAAATAAACTCATATGAACAAAGTTTGTTTTTTCCTTTTTTCTTTTAATTCACAACTCAATAGATGTCATGTTGAATCTTAGATTAAGGGTCATATTTTCAACTTATTAATTCCGTTTAGTCTGGATATTTAGGAAGAAGGTGTTGTCAGATTTAAGAAGAGGACGAAGGAATAGGATTAACAGCGGTTCTGTTTAGATTTATTTGATGGTTTAGATTTTTTTGATTTTTATTGGGTAAATTATGGACATAATTTTTTATAGAAAATTATCTAAAACTATATCTTTTCAAAATTAATCCTAAAAACATACACACAAAAATATATTTTTCAAAACATACAATTTTAACCTATTATCCCCCCTCGCTCTCCTTCCCCCTCATTCTCTTCCTCCTCACCCTCCCCGTATTCTTGCGATCATTTTCGATCCTTTAATCTCTATGTGATCTCAGTATATGATTCTTTTTTATTCGATTTGACGTTTTTTGTTTTGATTTTGATCAGTTAGAGTTAGGACTGGATGCACCAGACCGTGCCGCAATGTTTAATTTGATTCCTAAGAATTGGGGGCGGATAGACGATGTCGCGGATCGATATTCTGGATTCATTTTTCAGGTTGAGATCGCTTCATTTTCGGCGCATGACTATGGCTGATGCGGATCTGACGATGCTAGCGAACTTAAAATGGAGGTTGTTGGAGTCGTTGACGACGTGAATGCGATAACTCCGATGTTCGAGAACACTATCTCTGAAATGGATGAGATTTGTGAAGGTGAGGATGAGGGTGAGGGTGAGACAGTGGTAGTGGTAGTGATGGAGAGGATGGGATGAAGACGACAGCTATGGAGGTGGAGGAGGAGAGGAGAGAGGAGATTAGAGAAAAATGTGACAATGGAGGTGGAAGTGGTGGCGGTGGTGATGGTGATGGAGAAGAGAGGAAAGAGACGGTGTGGTGTTTGGGTTTCTAGCAGTTTTTGGGGTGCCGGTGATAGATTATGGACTTCCATTGATTAGTCATAAGGATGTACAATTGGCGCTCTGTGTTGAAAAACTGGAGCTCTATTTCTCAAAAAAAAAAAAAAAAAAAAAAAAAACACAGAACGTCTGAGTAAAGCGACGCTCTATTGTTTCTTTCTTTAAGAGTTTTATTTTTTTTTCTTCAGACGCTCTGTGCAACAAAACAGACGTTCTGTGCTACAAGAAAGACGCTCTATGTTACAGTGCAGACGCTCTGTTTTGGGACGAGATAGTCGGATTCCGGCAACGTCTTCAGCGGGTGGTCAGAGGCGCTCTATGCTATAGTACAGATGTCTGTTTTGGGATTTCGACGAGTTGGACAGATTTCGGCAACGTCTTCAGCGGGTGGCCGGATTCCGACGGCAGTGGCAGGATTCCAACAAGATTCCGACAACAGTGGCCGTATTCCGATAAAATTTTGGTGGCGGTTGGATGATTTAAACGAGATGGATGAATTGTACGTTTTTAAAATTTAGATTTCTTATGTATCTTTTTGACATTTTTTTCAAGTTTTCTATGTTTAGATAAAAATCCCTAATTTTTATGGGATTATTTTTGTTTTTTATAACTTTTTTTAGGATTTATATTTTCGTAATAAGATTTTAATTTTTTTTCCATATTTTTTAAATACAAAAAAATAAAATAAAAAATCAAACAACATTGTGTTGTTGCTGATTGACGGCTGCGGATCCAAGTCCGAGGACGACGGTGTTGATACATGGAGCATGATCACCTGTGGTTTCTTTTTTTGTTGTCTCTGTGCCATGTAATGTGTTGTGTGCGTGTTTTGTGTTTTCGTTTTCGAGGAAAATGGCGTGTTAATCCTTTGTATTTTGTTTGTTGGTTGCAGGTACTTTTTTATATTTATAAAATTAGCAGAAATCTTTGTGAAGTATGAGGTATATGTGTAATGATTAGTTCTATCGTTACATTTGATGGGAATGTACATTCATTCTCCACATATTCGCGTGGATCATCAAAAAAAAAAAAAAAAGATGATTTCTTTTCATATATAGGTTGATATCATGATCAAATCGTATACCTAGAATGTTTATAAGGGATATCACTCAATTATCACATCCCACGGATACACGATTTGATCATGATATCAACCTATATATGGAGGAGGAAAAACACATTTTTCTTTATTTTTCGATGATCTACGCAAATATGTAAAGAGTGAGTGCACATTTTTGTCAAGTCCAACGATAGAACTAACCATTGCACATATATCTTATACTTCAAGGAAATTTCTGTTAATTTTATAAATATAAGAAGATATATGCAACCAACGAAAAATATAAGAGATGAAAGTATTATTTTTTCTTTGTTTTGTTTGTTTATTTTTTGGCAAATGGTTTGCTACTTTTATTACAGCACCATATGCGAGTAAAATTCCTTGTAACTGTGTTGTCGGATTCGAGGAGAGGACGAAGGTGTGAGTATTTTGTAAAGCGGACTAAACGGGAGTACTTTTCCTATTAAAATGGAAACTTGGCTGGATATTTAGGAGTTTAGGACCAACTAACTATATGTGGTGGTGGGCCAGACGAGGCTGACCAAAATGAAGGAGGGGGAGGGGCAGTGAGCGTGAGGGGCCCTCCCTTGCAGTGGTAGAGAGAGAGAGACAGGCAAGGGGCTAGCGCAGGGATCACGTGATCGTAGGAGACCACCAGCTTGGCCACCACTCTACCGTCCTACAATTCCCACCGCTTGGTTTCCCATTTGATTGACTTGTGTTATAATCAATCGAGGTTAAGACGTTATTTAAAATTATTTTTTGATAAGATATTATGAGTCTTGTAATTGTATAAATTTTGATGGGATATTATGAGACGCAGATTATCAAGTAATTGTTGGTACAAATATCGTGATCATATATCAGGACCTACAGAACACCATGTAATGTAACTACTAATTAACGGACACCAGAAATACATCCCGTTCGATAGTGTCATTATTTGTTGCCATACTAAACATTCGGAGGAGACTTTGGGAAGGGAGAGTGGTGGGGACCATCGGCTTTCTATTTTGCTTAACAATCCCCGAATCACGTGCTTCTTCGCTGTCCTCATTCCCCATCTTCTAATCATCTTCTTAATTTTCTTCACCACATAATCACATTCATGATTCACCTCAACCCGAGGATTAGAAAAAGAAAAAAAACGTCGCACGTCCAGAAATTTCAATTAGAGTATTCCAAAAACGTGACATGAAGATCGGAATAACTCTACACAAATAACTACGCATTACAAAGTTTGTTTGGTTGGATTGATATAAAATATTTATAGGTGCTTAGTAAAAAGTTGTACTAATTGATTATTTCTTTTTAATAAGTAGATTGATGTTTTGTAAAATAATACTAATAATAATAATTTAAATTATTTTATTTGATTAAAAATAGTTTTGACTTCTCTGTTAAAAAAACATTTTAAAAATGATTTATGATCTTAAACAAACAAAATTGCTTTAAGTTATAATTATACGATGTGTTAAACACTTTTCTTATATTATAAAAACTGCTTAGATTTGATTTTAATCCATTTAAAGCTCGGCACCCACAATTTATTTTCACAAGAACAATAATCATGGCCAGTTGAGTAATCAAACAAAAAAGAGCAATTTAATGGTGCAACGAAGACGGACTCCGTATTCCGTACCCTTCCAGGAAGGGCATAATCGTCAATTAGAAACGAACACTAAAAGTCGATGAACTTGATGGAGTGAACCCCAATAATATACTCGTATCCATGCAATAGAAATAAAAATATTGATCGAAGCGAAGAGGAAAGTGACTTCCGTTCAGCTGTCAAATGGAGCCGTTGGGGGGCAACCTCGTGATTTCGCACTAGCAAGCAAGATTTTGTTCAATTCCCTGTGTAACGTTGTTTTTAATGGTTTCGTTGAACAAAATAGACATGTAACATATCCCATCTTTATGGCAAGTCTATGATAGAAAGGAAAATTGCAATCTTGCTTTCTTTCTTAGCTATAATCTTTTCTCTCCGGTTTCCTAGCTCACAACCTTTAGGTAACAAAGATTCCGAGTTTATCGTGTAATAATTTTAACTTTAACATTTGGAATCCCATAAAGATCATACCAATAATGATTAATCTCTATATCAAATGTTTGTATGATATTGAACTTGACAACGGAATATCGAGCCTAAATATTCCTTGTAAATCATTCGATCTTGAGGAGTAGATATTGATAGATCAAAATTTACCTGGAGCTCGAGTTAGAGCACTTGCATCATTGTAGTTTCTATCTTTTTCTTTTTATTTTTCATATTTTATTATATATAATGTTATAATAAATTGATCTATAAAAATAAAAATACTACAGTGATATTATGATTTTGTCAAAACTCTATATTCATAACAATCATTTTAATTTTTTTATCATATCATTATTCTATTTTTTTAGAATCTTTATTTTTCATAATATTCCATGCTCCCATAACAAATACAACATTTATCTTTTTGAATTGTTACAAAATAAATACGATGTTTCTGTTTTAAGAATTTTTTAACATAAAAAAATCAAATCGTTACAATACATTCCACTAACACATCTCTCAATTCCTATAATAAATCTCACTATTATTAAAATATATTTTTATTTATTAAAATTAATATAAATTTTATATATATAAAAATTTTATATCAAATTAATCATTATATTTAATTTAAAACGAACCAAGTATAATAATACGAGTGCTCATCATTTTGTCAGGAGAAGAGTCTCTGTAGGATATTCTAACTTTTTTGTTTAACTTTTAACAACTTGATTAAATACACAACTCTTCATCCTCAACAGCCATATTTTCTTCAGTGGCCCCTTCGGTGCGGAGTGACAGAGCAAACCAACAAGCGGCCACAAAATACAGAAAAACAAAAAAGAAAAACCACAACACTTGCAGTGCAGTGAAGAGCAAGGAAAAATGATAGCAGCAACACCAACTGTGAATTTCTAGTACCATCTTCACCTTCTTCACCATTATCATCTTCATCAATCACACACACCATTGCTATTCTATGCTATTCTGTACTATTCCAAATTCTCTCATCACCAAACCCTTGTAGCCTAGACCAAACCACATAGTGGTGGTTGCTGTTCTTGTCATCTTCCTCATCTTCTTCATCCACCTTTGCTGCCTCCATTTCAATTCATATACATATATAACCCTAAATTTCCCATTTTCTTCATCTGGGTATTTCAGTCGAAGCATCATTGTCCCTTATTTCAATAAAAGTCACAATCTTTTCCACAGTAGAACGTTCTTGGTGATTTGGGTTTGGGACAATTTCCCTTTTACTACATCCAATTTGGTCCATGTCTCACTTACCGAGTTGGGAAATTTCACTCCTAGACAGTGGGAGAGGCTGTGCATGATGGACGGCGGCGGCGGCGGCGGCGGAGATGAGTGTAGTGTCAAGGTGGCTGTTCATGTCCGGCCGTTGATCGGAGATGAGAGGATTCAGGGGTGTAAAGATTGTGTCAATGTTGTTCATGGCAAACCACAGGTACCCATTTGACCCATTGATGAATTGCAACTATGACTGAGATTTGTTGTGGGATTGTTTTTTGATGAAAAAGTGTGATTTCTTTGAGTTTGGGATGATCATGGTGCTAATATTAATTTGATTTTGGGGAGATTTGGATCTGGATTCGCTATTGGTTGTGCGAAATCAATGAATTTTACTATTGGTGAAGTGAAGTGTTTTGAGGATCTAGGGAATCTTAATGAATGAATGAATTATTGAATGCATGAATGAATGAATAATGCAAGGCTTGGTGCCATTTTTTTCTCGTGTAATATCTTCATAATTCATTTATTTTCTATCAATTGCCCAAGTATTCTGCTTGATTTTTGCTGATTTGTTTGTTTTTGGTTTACAACTATAAACCGGTGATTTTGAAACTTGCGTGGAATCTCAGTTTCTGATGATACAGTCTTATCTGTCTTCCCAATGCTGCTTCTTTTATGCAATTATGGAATTGCATTAATTAGTTCTTTCACAGTATATTTTTCCCACTTTTGTTGGACTTTCTGGGATTTTCTTGACCATTGTGATTATTATTCTCACTTTTTTCCCCTCTGTTGAGAGGTTGGATGAATTTATGAACTTTCAATTCCTTGATGGACCTGATTTTCTGCATTGCATGCCTGGCCATGTGCTCATGTTGCTGTCTTTCATGGTACAATTCAAATGAGACTGTGATCTGGTGCTTCTTGTTCTTCAGAATCTGCACCAAAATTTTTACCCCACTAGACTAAAAATTCTTGGGCTGATAAGTTGGGTTTATTATTTGTAATTAACAGGTAGATGACTAGAAAATGAGAAAGATGCTTGGTTTTGTTTGGATTATCTATAATGGGGAAATTTGGCAATTGTTGAAAGTTTCTTTCATTTGGATGGCATTGAATGGTCTATTATTCATTGTTGAATTAAATGGTTATGGAGCTAATTTCCCAAAATGTACAATTTGGATGGAATTTGTCTATAAATGATTGCTTGGCCTCTAGGGTACTACTTGATCTGGTCTGGTTAAGATACAATGTCAATCCGGATCTTGGGATCTTGCCGCGAGGTTGTGATTTTGATAATCTGGATCCATTGAACATAGCGTTACTGTAAATGCGACTAGTGATCACGAGTTTGAATTGTAGCACCTAAGTATTTCCCTAGTACAGAACATCAGAAGGCGAGTTTACTCTCAACACATGGCATAGGGAGTGCGTTAAGATGCAATAGTGGGAATAATATTCTGGTACTGTGTCTTGTTATTACATGTTTGAATTTCTGGTGTAATAGGATTCGACACAGCATACCAACAAAGTTCGAGGTGTGGAGATCACAGAGTCTGTAGATCTATTGAACAACGTAGTCTATATGATGAAACCATTGCTAAAATTGATAATGCCCTTCACGGATGTATCTGATTGAAAACAAGAATTATCTATGTTCATGGTTATCTTGCTTCAAAGAAAGACTTAAAACTATAGCACTTGCTCTTGGAATAGTCCAAGGGGATCCAGTAAACTGGAGTCGAATTGCAATCTGCTAACACTTCGCATTGCAGTTTCCGTTTGCGGATCTATAGGTGCTAAGCTTGCTTATGTGCAGGTTCAAATCGGTTCACATTCCTTCACATTTGATCATGTCTATGGAAGTACTGGTTCTCCATCCTCGGCCATGTTTGAGGAGTGTATTGCCCCGTTGGTCGATGGCCTCTTTCAAGGATATAATGCTACCGTCCTTGCATATGGTCAGGTAATACTTTGCTCATATAGATCTCGCTGTAGTAGTTACTTCTCATGTCTGCCGTTCACAACTTCAGGCATTCTCCATGGTTGCAGACTGGATCAGGAAAAACATACACCATGGGTACTGGATTCAAGGAAGGTGGACAAACTGGACTCATTCCTCAAGTAATGGATACGCTCTTTGGTAAGATTGAGACCTTGAAGCATCGGATCGAATTCCAGTTGCATGTTTCTTTCATTGAGGTAAGCTCGACCGATATTGTCAGCCCTCTCCGTCCTCCCGTTTTCTGTCTCACTCTGTGATGTGACAACTTTCATGAACTCTAGCACATTAATATTCTGTTTTCTTATGAAATTCTGCGACCTTGTAGGTTTTGTTCATTAAGCAAGCAGTATATGATTTGGAACATTTTATCATGCAGATTCATAAAGAAGAAGTGAGAGACCTGCTGGATCCTAGCTTATCCCCTAAAGCAGATTCCAATGGGTCTGTAGCTAAAATGAACATACCTGGAAAGCCGCCCATACAGATACGAGAGTCGTCTAACGGTGTGATCACACTTGCTGGATCTACTGAAGTGGCCGTGGGATCATTGATAGAAATGGCATCTTGCCTAGAACAAGGGTCATTCAGCAGGGCTACAGGGAGCACAAACATGAACAATCAATCGAGGTGAATACATGAGTCTTGGACATATCTTATCTGGTATATATATCTCATGTGTGGAAACTTATAACTGGTCATCTTAATCAACTGTCAGCATCATTTTAGATTGTTCAAGATCAATTATTTCTAGTGCTAAGATTCTCAATTCTATTTTTGTTTTGAAATGATTCTCTGTCCTGACTTAGCTGGATTCAGCTTTCCCGATGACTGTCAAATGTCAAGTTTTCCTTACTTGCTCTCGTTTCAATCTAATTGTAGTCGGTCACATGCCATCTTCACAATCACGTTAGAACAAATGCGGAAGTTTAATCCAGCTGCTTCAGTAGACAGCGATTCCAGTGATGGCATAAGCGACGAATACCTTTGTGCTAAATTGCATTTGGTAGATCTTGCGGGGTCTGAACGAGCCAAAAGAACTGGTTCTGATGGCATGCGTTTCAAAGAAGGTTGGTCGAGTGTTTGTCATTTACTTCTTCCTTTGATGCCTTATTCCCAATATGGTGATGCAAACGATGAAATTCACAACATGATCTATGTTCAGGGGTCCACATTAACAAGGGTCTTCTTGCCCTTGGCAATGTTATAAGCGCTCTAGGGGATGACAAGAAGAGAAAAGAGGGGGTTCATGTTCCTTATCGAGACAGCAAATTAACACGGTTGTTGCAGGTATAACAGTCATGTCACCAAAATGTTCCAGTAAGGTGGCTTAGCCTATTTGTTAAATGGTTTTCTATTTTTGATTTTTTTGGTGGGCAGGATTCGCTTGGCGGTAACAGCAGAACCGTCATGATAGGTAAACGATCTTTCTGTGAGTTGATTGTTTTCACCTCCAAAAAAAGAAGTGCTGGATTGCACTGAATACTGGCTGACTGTTTTCACTTTCTGTTATTTTCCAGCATGCATCAGTCCAGCAGATATCAATGCCGAGGAAACTCTCAACACACTCAAATATGCAAATCGTGCACGCAACATTCAAAATAAACCTGTTGTAAGGATATTGTACCCCTTCTGTTTTCTTCATCATGTTATCTAGCTACAAGCATCACGGTGACCCAATTTGTGCTGGGTTTTGGATGAATGATGTATAGGTGAATAGAGATCCTATATCTAGTGAGATGATCAAAATGCGGCAGCAACTGGAATACTTGCAGGCAGAACTTTGTTCCCGTGGACAAGGGGCGTCATCCCATGAAATTCAGGTATGTGGCCATGTTAACATGCAACATTCTGAATTTTGCTTACCTTTGGATTTGCTGGGCTATGTTCCACTGAATATGTGATCTGTAGGTATTGAAGGAAAGGATTGCTTGGCTTGAAGCTGCTAATCTTGATCTACAGAGGGAGCTTAATCAATATCGTAATGGGTTGACTGTTCTGGATCATGCTGATCCATATGCACAGGTTTTGTATTTTATTTTTTCGCTGTTAGATGCAGTGTCTTTTTTTTTTTTTTTTCCTCTTGTCCAGAGCTGAATGTGTTGGGTTGCTTGTGTAAAGTCTTGGTTGTAATTTGAGCTGTCTTTATTTTTCAGGATGGTGAAATATGTCTGGCGAAAAATGATGGGCTGAAAAGGGGTTTGCAGAGCACTGAACCGTCTGACTATCAAATGGGTGAAATAGTCATGGGTGAGCCTGTTAATTTGCATGATTCTGGTTACTTATGTGGTACTAAGTAGTAAATGCTAATGTGTTCTGTTTTTCATATGAAATTTACCCTCTTCCTTTTCATTGCTATTTTCCTCAATGCATGTAAAACTGGTTTCCTTTTCATTGCTACAAGTTGATCAACTATGTGACACCAAACAATGCTGGCAGGTGGTTCCAGAGAGATTGACGAAGAAGCTGCCAAAGAATGGGAGCATAAAGTTCTACAGAATACTATGGATAAGGAGTTGAGCGACTTGAATAAGCGTTTGGAACAGAAGGAGGTAAGACTATCAGTTCGAGTTCATTTCTAAGAGTACGTTTACCATCTAGAAAAAGAAAAATTAGTTGTCTGGCCATCTTTGCTTCATCTTGTTCACCAATCTCTCTGCTCTCTTGCTCATTTTACATCCGTTCTTGTGCCGATAATATTACTGTAAATGTTAGGTCCTGCGTGTACTGCGATCATGTTCCATGGACTAAGATACATCTGTACTGAGGATCTTTTTCCTAATTTATGTTCTGCAGTCAGAAATGAAACTTTTTGGTAATGCCGACACTGAGACACTTAAACAGCATTTCGGAAAGAAAATCATGGAACTTGAGCATGAGAAAAGAGCTGTACAGGTCGGTGGGCTTTACCTTTTTTTTTGAATCTTCACTGTCTTGTTTTGTCTTACCACGAGTAACATGCTTGAAAAATGCAGCAAGAAAGAGACCGGCTTTTGGCTGAAGTTGAAAATCTTGCCGCATCTTCAGATGGACAAGCCCAGAAATTACAGGATACTCATTCGCAGAAATTAAAAGCACTAGAGGCACAGGTAAAAACTATTTGGCCATGTTTCTATTCATATGCTGAAGATAACACGACTAGACTTGAACCTCGAAATATGTATTTTACATGTGCTGAGTATCTCTTTACGAGATTATCAAGCTCAGGATAGAATGCATGTAGTATTATTTGTCTCTTAACGTACCAGCATGCTACTATGCAACCATGCTGATACTGTTTTGGATGAAGCACACACAATCCCCTCTTGCAACATGTGTGGAAGGGGATAGTAGGATTCACACTTGTTATCTGTGGTCAAACTTACTCTCATAGCATATGAACCTCGCGCTACTCAAAACTCATGATCTGCGGGGATATATATTAACAATATTTTTTTTTCCAGATTCAAGATCTTAAAAAGAAGCAAGAGAACCAGGTTCAACTATTAAAGCAAAAACAGAAGAGTGAAGAAGCAGCAAAACGATTGCAAGAGGAAATACGATTTATCAAAGCACAAAAGGTAGGTTCAGTGTTCCACAACAAATAACTGGCCTTGTCCATATTGCTATTATTATGCACTTCTAATACTCCAATTAAACTACAGGTTCAATTGCAACATAAAATTAAGCAAGAGGCAGAACAATTCCGACAGTGGAAAGCTTCTCGAGAGAAAGAGCTTCTGCAGGTGAGAAATTCTTCTGATGACTATATATCCTTCTGCTTGCAAGTATCATGCATGTGATGTGAATCTTTGTCCTGCTTGAATAGTCTTCTGCTTACTTATTGAGCTATGTTTAGATGGTCTCGACTCTCTATTGATTATGATGAGTTCCTTTTTAATTTAATCCAAGAACAGTTAAGGAAGGAGGGACGGAGGAATGAGTATGAAAGACATAAGCTTCAAGCCTTAAATCAACGCCAGAAAATGGTTAGATTGCCATTCCTACACCTACTTTCTTGATTTCTTCCTTGAAGTCTAAACTAATGTTTTCTATGAAAAGAAAATACTTTTTCCCTTTTTTGCTTGTAAAATTGCTGAGTTTTTATTGAAGTTGGAGATTTTGAAACTTCTTGTTATGACAACAAACAATCCATTGACTCAACCTTGAGGCTTGATCTCAGGTTCTCCAGAGGAAAACAGAAGAAGCTGCAATGGCCACGAGGAGACTAAAGGAGTTGCTAGAAGCCCGCAAATCATCTGGGCGTGATAATTCAGGTACCAGCTGATTGTGTGGAGTGTTTAATACAGGATTAGGTACAGCATATCGTGGTGTTCAAGACGCCTACACGATCAAATACAGGAATTGGAATAAAATAAAAACATATTTGAGTATTGTAATAATATTATCCTTTTTTCATTCTTTGATTTCGCCGTCCAGGTATATCTAATGGCCATGGAGCAAATGGACAGGTAACTCAAGTAATTGATTTTGTATTGATATGATGCTATTTTTCAGTTTTGGCAAGATGCTAACGAAGGGTATTGATCGTTAGACAAATGAGAAATCCCTGCTTCGGTGGCTTGATAACGAGCTGGAAGTCATGGTTAATATACATGAAGTTCACTCTGAGTATGAGAAGCAGAAACAAGTGTATGTATTCTCTTGAGTGACTTTATTCAACTGTGGTAATTTCACTATTTTGTTATGCTACTAAGTATTTACCTCACCCTTCTGTAGACGTGCGGCATTAGCGGAGGAGCTAGCTGTGCTGAGACAAGTTGAAGACCTTGCTTCTAAGGGGCTTAGTCCTCCGAATGGGAAGAATGGTTTCTCAAGGTATAATCCATGGAAAATTGATTTCTTTTCTTGCATGAGATAGTAGAAAGCACCCGATGATTTATTTTGTTTGGTACAATGTTGGGTTGGTTTCTAGTCTCTCTTATGATATGATTTAACTTCTCTCTTTACTGTACTGCTCAGAGTATCGTCCATGTCGCCAACTGCAAGAATGGCCAGAGCAGCTTCTCTTGAAAGTATGCTGAGCTTGACATCAAATTCACTAGTCTCAATGGCATCACAGCTCTCAGAAGCAGAAGAGAGGGAACGCGCCTTCAGCAATCGTGGCCGTTGGAACCAGCTACGTTCAATGGGAGATGCAAAGAGCCTTCTCCAATATATGTTCAACTCTCTTGCTGAAACGAGGTGCTTCTTGCATGATGCTTTTATTCTTCTTCTTTTTTCTTGCTTGCTTGATTTTTTTGTAATTTTAATAAGTCTGTCCTATGCAAATCATTTGACTGGTGTATCATTGAAATATGGTAGCATTTTAGATATGTAACTGTAATAAAATCTCCATAAAATCTCCACCTGTAGTGTCTTGTCAAATTATATCCGCAGTTGGGCAGTAGAACACCAATTTGGCCTAGGCGGTGATGTAGTTTTCAGAGGATGCTTAACAAATTATCCAGCAGTGTGTCAGGTTCAAAAGAAGATATGTATAAGATGTTGACACGGTCATATATTCTTGCAGATGCCAATTATATGATCAGCAAGCTGAAGACCAGGAAGTGAAAGAGCAGCTCAAAGAACTGGTTGGCCTTCTCAGACAGAGTGAAGCTCGGAGAAAAGAGGTCGAGAAGGAGCTGAAACTGAGGGAGCAAGAAACTGCAATGGCTCCCGTCTCACCAGTTCCACAGAAACAATATACTGATGAGATGAACGGTTCAGTGTCTCCAGTACTTTCACCCGTCCAGAAGCAGCTCAAGTATACACCAGGCATAGCCAACGGCTCAACAAGAGAATCAGCAGCCTTTATAGATGCAAGAAAGGTTCTTGCCTGCTTCTCTTATTGTGGGTACTGGGTTTCTACTCTCTCGAGTTGGAGAGTTCTTAATCTTTTCTACTTGCAGATGATACCACTTGGGCAACTATCAATGAAGAAACTAGCAGTTGCCGGGCAGTCGGGAAAGCTGTGGCGCTGGAAGAGGAGCCATCATCAGTGGTTAATCCAGTTCAAGTGGAAATGGCAAAAACCATGGAGACTCTCTGAGTGGATCAAGCACTGCGACGAGACAGTCATA
>JAOVYX010015487.1:0-27699 GCA_035668315.1 Drosera spatulata | reverse complement strand
TTTTGGGCATGGAGATCGAGCGGGATAGGAAGCATGGAGTCTTGACCTTGAGCCAGAAGAAGTATATTGAGAAGGTTTTTGACCGATTTGGCATGAAAGATGCCAAACCCGTTTTTACTCCTTTGGCAACGCACTTCAAGCTATCTTTGAAGCTCTCACTGAAGACTGAGGACGAGATGAGGAGTATGGCCTCAGTGCCATATGCGAGTGCAGTTAGATCCCTGATGTACGCTATGGTATGTACTCGACCCGATTTGTCACAAGCAGTGTCAGTAGTTAGTCGTTATATGGACAGACCTGGTAGAGGTCACTGGCAGGCTGTGAAATGGATTCTTAGGTATCTCAAGGATTCATCGGGATTGAGCCTCGTCTACGATGTAAGACGAGGTGGAAACAGCAACAATGTTGAAGGGTTCTCAAGGGGCATCAAATCTCAGTTTATTGGCATAAATGCCAGACATATCTACCGCACGCTGCGGGGACACCCCGCAAGCATCGATCAGGTAAGAAGCCAAGAAAGATTGCTGCAACTCATCTTGTGTAGAAGCAACTACTGCAGCAGCCGATGAAGTTGATGAAGACTTGGAAGAGAAACACTTAACAAAGGAGAATGAAGAATTATACCTAAGAATCCGCAGACGGGTCAACTGGGTATTCCTTGGATTGATCAATGGACACCAATTTGAGTCGAGAGGTGCCTCGCAGATCAAAGAATTCATCTTAGGGTTCTATCAAGATTAGGGTTCCTGGATAAGGGGATTTGTAATAGAGGACCCCTACGTCCATTCTGCACCTCATAATGTTAAATTCACTCTCTTGGACCATTTTTTATCTCAGTATTACAGTTTCATTTTGTTTTATATTGGGACTTAGATTTTGACTTAATTATATACGAATTTTAAATATTAATTATTTTTTTCATTTTTATAACATTTTATTTTATTTTTTTATTTAAAAATAATTTTATATTAAAATAATCATAATATTTTATTATATTCAACTACTTCATCTCTCATTTTCTTCCATCCTTTCACAACAAATCCGTCACCATTATAAAAAATCACAACATATTAAATAAAATATATCAAATTTAATATACACATAAAAAATCGATTTCGATCAAATCGTTGTACAATTTGTGGGACGGAGATAGTATTTCTTTTAAAAACTTATATGACATAAAATAGTAGTAAAATGAATATAAAAATTGATGTTTTGATTTTCTAAAACTGAGAAATTAAATGAGTGATAAGGAGTTCTATAGGGATAGGGCGCCATTTGGATAAGTCATTTTTTCCAACTTCCATATATTTAGGGATAGAAATGGTTTAAGAAAACCATGATAAATACTCTTATTTTAAAGAGGTAGACAATCAGTTGGTCTAAAGTGAATCAAATAGATTCATATCTCGAAAAGGTTAACAATCAATTTTTTTAAAAATTGACTATTTGTCTCTCTGTTAGAGGTGTTTCAAAAATGTTTCCGATCAGTAAATCATTCTACAAACGAATAGATCGGATCAAGTTGAAAATTGATAAGATTTAAAAAAGTTATACCTTTTGTCACCACTTGATGGTTTAGGCATGTATATGTTAGATATATGTGACTTAATTGGTGAAATGATATCTTTATCTCAAAAACAGTTTTAACATGCATAAAGAAAATCTTTTATTACGAATGAACAAGATATTGAGGAATTGAGGAATTGTCTATATGTAAAATCAGAATTCTTGATAGGGATCTTTTCTACATAAAAAGGAAAGCTTTTGTAATAATAGAAACAGAAGTGAATTATTCAAGCATCAAAATCTATTTGATTTACAAAGAAAGTAAAAAACTTCTATGAAAAGATTTCAGGGGATTTAACCAATTATCTTGATTATGGGCTCATTGAAAAATAAGAATTGCATACGATTTTTCATAGTAGGCACTGAGTCACTCATCTATTTCTTGAACAAAAATGATGATATTGCTCCGCCATCAATCAATAATCTTGATTTTTTGGAATCCAATAAGCCCAATAGCTCTTGGGCAATTCTTCATCTGATAAGGTTGTTCAAGCCACCTCAATGATAGTTCTATTTTTTTTCTCGACAACGTTATTTTATTGTGATGTTTTAGTTACAGAGAAGTTGGGTGCAATATCATGATCATCACGATATTTGTCCAGACTATATTGATCAATTTTTATGTCATGATCATTCCTAATGACATCGATATCTTTTTTATTTTATATATATCTTATAAATTTTGTTAATAGACGGCAGTTTTCACGTCGGTTGCTTGGTTTTCTTCTTACAGTAGAAGTTTGCTTCTTGTCTGAAGTCTGCACCGGATGCTCAACTGTTAGGACTAGAAGTGTGATGCTTGTTACATTTGAATATGTGATTGGTTGATTGACTCCATCACCGATTCACCATCTGAGGGGAGTTGCTTGTGTCTTCTGAGAAGATCTGAAATGGTTTCTTCATCATCTTCCGTTGTTTCTAAGATAATTTCTTGTTTCTTTTGATCGTTACCACATTATACTTTCTCTTATTGCCTTTCCCCCTCACAAGCAACACCGAAGAATTTGTTTATGATTTGCATTCTCGAACTCTCAAACATAAAGGATAAAAATTGATTATTTTTTTTCTTTTCATCGTTAGATCATGTCAAATAGCTAATGCTACCTTGACACTGTCATATTTATAATTAGATGATGAATATTATAAGTTTGCTATTATTTGACAATAGTAGTCCAATGACGTTGTGGTAGAGTTTAATTAGCATTTTCGTAGATGGATGATGAGGAAAGCCCCACATATTTTTCTTAAATTTGTGTTTTCTTTAATATTTAGGTTTGGAGAGTATGTAAAAAATAGTTTTATAATTTCTTATGTCAATTATGACACACAATATAGCAATGACAAAGCAATCCCATTGGAGACAATTATTTTGAAAGCAATGCCTGAATTTTACAATAGCAAGTCATTTAGCATGAGCATCAGACTTGTTCTTATCCAAACAAAGTAAAGTAACATATTGATATATATCAATATAATTCCATCAAGTGCAATATGTGGATTAGACAAAAAATCAAACTCTTGATTTCATGATTATAGTTATAGAAAGAACGGCTTGTCACTACGAATCATATAAATGGATTAAAATTCTTAAATCCTGATGCCAAAAAAAATGCACTTGATTCTATAAATTTCTTTAACATTTATCGACAAACGAGTGAGAACTTTCTAAAGAAGAGAACCACTATCAACGCATTCTGTCTAAGTTGAGATACATATGGGACTTATAGTATTGGTTTTTTTTTTTTTTCCTGTGAAATGGATTTATGATAGTGTTGTTTTCTCGACATGATAACAAAATAGATGATACATCGAAATCACGAATTCGATTCTTGTCTTCCACATTAATATACCACAAATCTCACAAAAATTTACGTATCATATGCACTACAGACTCATATGATAGGCAAAAGCGGGATTCATTTCATGCCATCAAAGTAACAGCAACATACAATAAAGAATCGATAGCAGCTCAAACTACGTAGCGGCACTTTGATAATGCCTCATACAACAACGTCTGACAATGCGATCATATACTTTATTGTTGTTCAACGATGCGATCATACAATCCGAGTACATCTTATTCTCACGAAGACAACTCTATATGCTCGGACACCAAAAATAATGGGAGAAACAAAGGTTTTCTCAGGAGCAATCTGATAGACAGGAGAGCTAAAGGCTTCAGCATCAGGAAGATACTCCATACGGGAGAAGGGCGGCTGCATCAACTCTACCTTCCTCGTTCAATGTGTTGTAGACGGATGCTGCATTACTCGAGTCCACGGCTTCATATTTCACACCGGGAGATCTCGAATGAATTGCTGGAGTTCAGTTCCCACTGATCCAATGTACCATCCGCATCCAAGGATTAGTATCTCGGGTACAGGCTGCAGAATCTGAAACAATGATAGGCTGTCTGGGCCGTGGGGTAATTTCCGAATATTTTTTAGGGCTCCAAGACAAGCAGGTTTCCGACACAAAGTACACTTCCATCGTACTTGACTCCATTAACCATGAACCCAGTTTCATCATATTCTTGAAACAGGAGCTGCTCATCTGGCTGGGACTTCACCAATCAGGTTGATTTGACCATAACGGCTAAGTGAAAGCAATTGTGGAATTGGAGGTTTCCTGTTGTCCTTCTTGAGGCTTCTCAGTAGCATCGGTAGGTTCCTCCCACTTTCTGTTGCAAAGCCATTTGCTTAATCGACGATAATACCTCACGAAAACTCAAAACATACTTTATAGTCAGGGCATCTTATACGCCAAGATCAGCCATTACCAAGTCACCGTAGGAATGAAAATCATGCTGCAATTTTGATACAGCATTACATATCCTGAGCAGGTCTGAAAGACGACAAAGCAAACCTGCTTATAACTTTTAACGTAAAATATTACCCTCTGTAAGGGTAAAAAGCAATGAAAACATGGTAATAGAACCATACACATCATTAGCAATTTAGCAAAGACCTCGCAGAAAGACCACTTCAAGGAGAAATACCATATGCTCAGACTTCAGTTGATATGCAACTGTATTTGAAATTCTCAAGGTGACAAGCAGAGGAACACAACTGTGAGTTGAAAATTCACATATCCACATCTCTTGATAACAGAATAAGGAAGCAGTAACATCAGCACTGAGATATGGGGCAATGAGGCGTCATCAATACTGAGCACAGCCTAACCAGCCTTGAAAGTCTGCCAGTACATAGTAATGGGACAAGGAGGCCGAGGACTCACAATATCCTTCTGTAACACTCAACAAACCTCCCGAGAATAATATGCAAACTAATGCATTTATTGTGTCGAAAATAGTAGAGTTTTGCCATTTCCTCCATACCTGCCAACAGGCAAGTAGTGAGCGCAAACCAGTAGGATTGTCAAAAAAACCATCATGATGAAAGACAGACATTCAATTGCTGGGAGGTTCTTCTTGAACAAGCAAGATAGTATATTTACCTTAACCAAAATGGCTCATCATATTCATCATGAACATGAGAAAACAAAATGCGTACCACTAATCGTCATATGACCCAAGGAACATGCACATTGGACTTTTTACGGGTCCTGCATCTCACACATCTAAGACCAACAATCACCTGGCCACCTTGCATGCGGAAATGATGCTTCAATCAAAATACAACACTGCATATCGAAGGCAGCTTCTAATGACAGCAAAGTATACCTGGTTAACATACCAGGTTGCCCCTGTATGGACAGGTCAAGAACAATGATAACCGATAACTGGAACGAATTAAACCTTCAATTCACCAGCATACAAATCATAAAGCAAGAAACGGAAACAGGGAAAGGGAAATATATGACTAGAGAAGACCTTGAAGAGGTCCAAACACATCAGCGTTACAAGCAAGCTTTGAGGAAAAACATCATACGTAAAATTGATGATACACAACTACATTTGAGATTCGCACAGCTGAGAAGGAGAGAGAAACTACAGGATACAAAAGTATGCTAAACTTTCACATACGTATGCGACCATGTAATCAAACGAAGGGAAACAGAAACATCAGTTCTGATTTGCATGAAGATTGAATCCTATGCAATTACACTCAGAGACTCCTTGAAAAGGTAAACTTCTCTCCGATACACATCCAACAATAGAGAAGTAATAGCAGTGTGCTTGTAAACAAATCTGGCGAGGAAGCTCTTCTCAGAAAGACAGATTATATAAGATAGGGTCAAATCGCTTCTCACTCGTCCCTTCTTGATAAGCACGCGAAGGACAGAAAATCTTGGAATGATTCTTTCATCTAAATCGAAAGACAGAATAATGGGGCACTGAGCAATGTCTTCAACTTGGCATCCTAATTTGCCTATAAGAAAATCCAGAGAGTCCCTTAACTTAATCTCAGATAAAAGCAAGCACTGTGGCCACTTCCTGAATGCGGCTAGGATATCCTTCTGAGAGAAGCCCCACTCCATACAGATTTTAGAGCAACGAACCCTCGCGGTTTCATATGCAGGGCATAACGCACGAACTGCAAAGCCAAGTGCCTTGACCTCATCAACGATTCCTCGAAAGTCGCCTGGGCGGAGACGCAAGTCCGCCGGAAACGTTCTTACTAACAATGCTAACTTGGAGGAAGGAACTCCAACTTCTTTCAAAAGAGCAAGATTCGATCGAATGTGCTTGTAACCCGTCTTCCATAGAACATAACCGAGACGCTTCATACAAACGATTATCTCCCTCTCAGTCTCCAACGCATCCTTGAGCATGCTATACAAAGGAATGATATAATCATTCAAGCTATGTCTCAAGAGACCAGACTTGGCCAAGAAAAAAGGAAGATCCTTTCGGGTAAACCCTATAGAGTAGAAAAATTGGATCTTAGGCAAGAGGGTCTCCTCAGAATACGAAAGCAACAAAGGATCATGACTGATCAACATGGCAATATCATCACCAGTGAATCCATTATTCCTCAGGAAAGCAAGCATCGAATCCGGCTTCTCTGGAGTATCAAATCTCAGTTTATTGGCATAAATGCGAGACGCATCTACCGCCCGCTGCGCAGATACCCCGCAAGAATCGATCAGGTAAGAAGCCAAGAAAGATTGCTGCAGCTCATATTGTGTAGAAGCAACTGCTGCAGCAGCTGATGAAGACTTGGAAGAGAAGCACTTAAAAAAAGAGAACGAAGAATTATACCTAAGAATCCGCAAATGGGTCAACTGGGTTTTGCTTGGATTGATGAAAGGACACCAATTTGAGACGAAAGGTGCCTCGCAAATCGAAGAATTCATCTTAGGCTTGTGTCTAGATTAGGGTTTTCGGATAAGGGAATTTGTAATAGAGGAGCACACCAACGAGCAATCTGCATCTCACTCTGTTAAATTCACTCCCTAATGGCCTTATCCAAAACGACTAACAAGAAACTCATATTATTTTGGATTAAAATTCAGAAACTCATCTTTAGTAGAGTAGCTGATGGATTACAACCATTCATAATTCTTCTTCTTCATAGATTGTAAAACTAGTCATTTATTTGGAGTAACTAATCCAATATATAAAAAATAACAATCATCATAACTAATTAACTCTGTAATGATTGTAACTACGATACATAGATATCTTTATAATGTTATTTTCTCGAAATGATATCAAAATAGTTAATATAGTAAGATCACGAATTCAATTTCCGTCTTCCTCATTATGTCATAAACCTATCAACAAAACTTGCAAAGAAGAAGAAGAAGAAACCTATCATACTATAGGCAAATAGGGGGACTAAATCTGATACAGTCAACAAACTACAACATTCAATAAAGATTAGATGGAAACTCAAACTACAAAGCAGCACTTTGATAATGCCACATACAGCATCTTAGAAATGTGATCATACAACCGGAGTACATCTTATATCTTCGGTATATGCTCGAAAAAACAAAGGTTTTCTCCGGAGCATTCAGATAAACAGGAGAGCTAAATGCTTCAACTTCAGGAAGATACTCCATAAGGGAGAAGGGCGGCAGCGACAATTCTACCTTCCTCGTTCAATATATTGTAGGTGGATGCTGCATTTCTCGAGTCCACAGCTTCATATTTCATACCGGTAGACCGAATGAATCGCTGGAGTTCAGTTCCCACTGGTTCAATGTACTTTCCGCATCCAAGGATTAGTATCTCAGGTACAGGCCGCAGAATCTGAAACAATGATAGGCTATCTGGCGTAATTTCCGAGAATTTTTTAGGGCTCCAAGACAAGAGCAGGTTTCCGACACAAAGTACACTTCCTTCGTACTTGACTCCATTAACCTTGAACCCAGTTTCATCATATTCTTGAAACAGGAGCTGCTCATCTGGGACTTTATCAATCAGGTTGATCTGATCATAGAGAGAGAAAGCCCGTCTAAGTGAAGGCAATTGCGGAATTGGAGGTTTCCTGTTGTCCTTCTTGAGGCTTCTCAGTAGTATCGGTAGGGTTCCTCCCACTTTCTGTCGCAAAGCCATTTGCTTAATGTTGAACCTAACCTTCTATACTCAGGTCGTTTCCAACTCCAAAATGCTTCTGACCAACAACACTTGCCAACTAGCAACCTTTAAACAGCGAGAACGATTTTCATAAATCATCAATTTATAATGCACCAAGAATGTCCACAAATGCAATTCAAAACCAAAAGCAGCAAGGGGAAAAAATAAAACAGCACTCCATGTCTGAAACTAACCTGGGTGCCAAAAACCTGTGCGCCAAAACAGTTATATTTCTAGGGCTCTTGTTGTTCGCACAACACAAGCACACACATCAAACTGTCCTTTTCAACACAGTGTTTCAAGGCTCGGATCATGCGGCAGCCATCAAAAGAAATGGATTGCATTTTAAAAAAAAATTGTCTTAAGGAGTCATTGAACTGCGAATATGATCAGGACGCATAATAACTTTGGCCATCAGAAAATGTTAATCCGGCCTAAAAACAACCGCCCCGCACCACCCACCCTTGAACAAAACATAGCGCGAGACCAGATAAACACAGTGAATGCTTCTCTGCTGCCAAGATACAGAAATTCTTGAAAAGAAAGCATATTGGATGCGTAAACCTAAACCAAGACATAGGTGGGACATGAAATAGACTTCCAAGCTCCAAGGGACAAAAAAAACAAAAAGAAAAAAAGAAAGTAGTCTCTCTCTCCTGATCACGGGTTACAGCGTAATTATCACTTCTGTAGGATGATCTGTTACAGCAACGACTAAGATTCTTGTAGCTAAATCCATCTCACCTGCTAACAAAAACCTCTGAACTACAACCAAATCCAAAACCATATCCCGACGATCCAACAAACCAAATCCCACAAAAGCAAGTATTCCAAAGCCATTCACCCGCCAAAATTTGGGATCATAGTGAACAAAAATTCAGATCCCAAATCATAATGCCATACCTCAAATCGTGCACACGCACTTATACTACTAGAATTGATTTTTTTTATAAAAAAAAGTAGACACACACCTCGAAATCTCAATTCAACTGATTGGGTCAAGTTTCTACCATCAATGATTCAAGTCAACCATCTAACATTACTCTGATCCATTATCAGAGTCATGAGCTCCTAACTATACCGAGATAATTGTAAAAATTCAAACAAAAAATAAAGATGACCTTAATCAGTAACTAAAATGAAATCAATCAGCAACCAGCAATTCCGCATTGTCCCAAATCTTGTGAATCCCAAAAAATCGCCACGCAACAAATTTGACACATAGGATGATAGGATGGGGCTGTGGGCCGTGGGCAAATCTCGGAACAAGAAGATGAAGAAGAAGAATCGAAGTACCTCCAAGGGAGTAAAGGGCGGTTCTGGCGGCGGCGCAGAGGCCAGAGAAGGTTCTTGTCGATGTTCGCCGGAGAAAATCTGCGAGCTCGGCTGAGGGCAGAGCTTTTAATTGAAAGCTATTATTCCCACCGTTTATTTAATATATAAATTTCATACGTTGATATTTAATTATATTATAATATAAATTAAATTTATTAAATATGTTTATTAAATTAATCTGTTTAATTCGGAACGTAAGCCTGCACAAAGGATAATGGCCAAAACAGTCATTTCACCACAAGGGTTTTCTCCCATCATACAAAGCCCCTTCTCTCGTCACCCCATTTTCATTGCTCCCCATTCAAAACCCTAGCAGATCTGAGAGGTTTAATTTGTGGGTTTTTAGCAACAATGGCGACGGTGCCGGGGCCGGTGATTTGGGAGATCGTGAAGAAGAACAACTCGTTTCTCGTCAGGCAGTTCGGGAACGGCTCCGCGAAGGTTCGGTTCAGCAAGGAGAGCAACAATCTGTTCAATACTCACTCGTATAAGTACTCTGGTAAGGAAACTTGCGTCCCTGCGTTTCGGGTTGTGGGGATTTGATGGGTGTGGAAGTGGGTTGTGTTTTGTGTAATTCTGTGTGTGGATTTGATGGATTGATGAATGGATTGATGATTGGATATGTTTGCTTTGGGTCTGTGTGCATTTTGATTTGTAGGTTGCTGATAGGATTGTGTTGCGACGCTGTTTTGATGGATTGTTGTCCTCGAAATGGTGTTTTTGGAGAATGTCTTTGCTTTGAGAACAGGTTGGGAGTTATAGCTCATGTTGTTTCTTATTAGTAGCATTATGTTTGAAAAATGTTGTAATTGTTGAGAAAAACTTTGAGCTTGATTCACATTGACTTTGAAGGATGAAGGGGCCATCATGTGTAACTAATTCTTAATCAATTCGCTCTTATGGGTGGAGACTTAAGACGCCTTATTTGGGTGTTGGATGCCTTTATTGGACTCTAAATAACGCAGTTCCTCTAATTGCAATGGTGTTCTTCCTGTTTTTGTATGTAGCTTGAATGGTTACTTTCCTTGCAACTTTGGGTCTTTGGAGTTTAGCGAATTGTAAGAGTCATGGTATGTGTATAGTTATTTTGTGTTGTTTTTTGTATAATCTAAGAAGCCCATCTACCATCTGGTGGTCACTTTTGTGCAATAGATGATGTTATGTGTTAGATCACCCTGATAATATAAATGAAAGAATTCATTTTCAAAGTGATGCTATATTTCTGGTTGGCTCTTGTTTAGATCATGAAATCTTGAAATCCCTACGTGCAGGCTGCTCATCGTTTCAAATCATAATTGTTTCGAACTCTTCTGTCCTGCAGGCTTGGCAAATCCCAAGACGATTACTATCCAAGCTGCTGGCAAAGATGGAGTGCTTCTTGCAACTAGCAAGACCAGGAAACAGAACAAACCTGCAATTGCCCTTCACAAGTCAGTTATGAAAAAGGATTTCCAACGGATGGCAAATGCTGTTGTGAATCAAGTAAGAAACTTCTCAGTTTGGGTATCGTTTTGAGTCCTTAATTTCTATCCTGTTTGTCTAAACCTAATAGCTGGTTTATGTTATTGATGCTATGATGTTTATGCAATACGGTTAGTGTAATGCTGTATATCGTCTTACAAGAATATTTTTACTTACCTTTTTCTTTTGAAAGAACCACATTATACTGCCTTAGTCTTTCTTTATCTAAATAGCCAGTTGGGTTCTTGCCCTCTTTCTAAAGGGTGTAGTTTTATCTTTATCTCGATGAGCCACTTTGAATGCCTTTGAAGGAAGCCTTTGTGTAAAGTTCCCTTAATTTGGTCACTTAAATGATCCTTTTCCCTTCATTTGTTCTGATGGCTGAACAAGGCCTTGTAATGGAACCTTGAGTAATTCATTACTTGGGCACTAATCTGAATATCTTATTCTGATCTCTAATCCGAATGTCTTATTCTGATCTGTGTAGGAAGATCTTCTTTAGTTAGAGTTTGTATACATTTTCTTACTTCTGATTTTATTTCTTTTTTAATACGATTTTGCTGTCTTTTCAGTTTCTCCTTCTACTGTATGATGAACTGCCGAGGCAATGATGACTACCCAATATACTCTCCTGAAATGCATGTTTTCTTTCCTTGCATGGTGTGGAGAACACTTTTGACTAGGACGGTCTGAGCCACCAACTAATCAAACTTAATTTCTACTGCTAATTTTAATAAATAATGTTGTGGATGAGTTGAAGATATCTTACAATGTTTAGGTGCCTTTGTTTATGCATAGATGCAGTGTGCTTGTGGATGATGAGAAATCAAATTTACAGTTATCCCTGTCTGATCATATGTGATGAACTCTTGTGATCTGACACATGCACGCAGCATCATTCTTATGCTTGTACTTCCTCTGGTATTATCATCATACTTCTCAAAGTCCTGCACAGTGGTTACTTTATGATGTATTTAATGGTAACCAAAGTTACGAATCAAGCTGATCCTAGGCTTTGTAAGCTCCCATTTCAAGAAGTTATCGTGCGTAATCAAGACACCAGTAAATATCTAAAGGGTGCTAAATATGCTGCTGGCCATTCCATATTCATTTTGACAATGGCCGAGAGCTAAATATGCTGCTGGCCATTCCATATTCATTTTGACAATGGCCGAGAGCGCAGAGGGTGTTTGCAATTGCACGAAATACTTGGTTCCTTGTTTTTTTTTCCTCCCTGTAACTGAATGTGCTCTGTTTCACAGGTTGCTGACAATCGCTACAGGGCTGACCTGAAGAAAGCAGCCCTAGCTAGACTGAGTGCCGTTCACAGGAGCCTTCAGGTCACCAAGTCTGGAGTCAAGAAGAAGAATAGGCAGGCAACTAAGATCCGCGGCAGGAAGTGAAGAATATGAAATTTTGTGATGCAAGAGACTTTTTACTCTCGTGGTTAAAAAATTTGTGGAACTTATGCAAAGGATGATGACGAGTATCTGGTTCTTTTTAATGTTACGTAATTCAAAGAAGAATCTGTTGTTGGATTCATGCTCGTCCGGTAGTTTGTCTCTTGATAAATTCAGCCAATAATTTCACTGATCTTTGTGTTCGATGTTTGTTCATCAGATTTTTCATGCTTTGACAGGGCCCTTATTCTCCTTCGATGGCTCAAGCTCTCACGTTTATCATCCTTTATGCAAAATAACGATTGCAAAAAACGTGTCTTTCCTAATCTTAGCCAAAACCACTCGTCTAACTGTGGCAACTAGCTTTCCATTTTCGATTGATAAACGGAGGATCCTTTTCACCACATCGTTTAGCCGCTCAACCACCACAGGCAAGGGTTTGTTTTGAGTTTGTACATTAGCATGTGGCACACCTAAAACCAGGACCAATCTAAACCGTCCCATTATTGGGAACCCTCCATCACATTCATCCACGGCCGTAGATCGAATTCATCAACGTCTCCAAAGTGGGTCAAGTGCATGAGAGACATATGTTATGTGAATTAATTCCTCGTACTTCTCAAACTTCAAATATTTTTCAAAAAATAAAAATAAAAAATCCCTTCAAACAAAGTGACAGGAAAAACTACTTCGCGGGGTTCACATCACTACCTCCTTGTGTTGTGTCGCTTCTCTCACAATCTTACACGCACACACCTTGGAGCATAAGCATACCAAATTTGGCTGCAAGCGTTTCATTCTCTAACATTTCTCAGCCCTCATTGTGTACAGAGTAGAAAACTGAAAAAACTGGTGGTGGGTTTTGAAAAAGCTCTGCAAAATCATCACACAACTGTTCAGAACATAAGCCGAGTTGGCTTAGGTAATGTAAGAACCAGTAAAAACAGGATCTTGCGCCGACCCATTTGTTTTTGTGGTGGTTTTGTGTGGTTTTGCCGTTTGGGGTGGATCCCTACCCTCAAGCATGAAACCCTAATGTAAATGAAGGCGGGTTTTGCTTTTCACTTTGTTTTTTTTTTAATCATGGATGTGTTTTTTGTTGTTTTTGGTTGTTTTGAGCTTCTGGGTCTTTGTTGTTTCAGAGAAATGTTCATGGGTTTATTGGGTTCTTGAAGAAAAGTTAGGGTTTTGCAGGGTTTTCTAGGGTTTTACTGACTGTTTGTGATTTTTTGTGAGTTTTAGGTGTGGAAGGCTACTGCATTTGCTATAGGAGAAAGGGCTGTTGATTTTGCTGCTTTTGAGGGTCTTGAGTTCAGTTGAAGGATTTGAGTTCTGTTGGGTTCTGTTAATGGTTACTTGTGGGGTGCCTGTGTTTGAGGAGGAATTGAATTGGGTTTAGCTTGTTGAGGTGAGGAGATGGTGAGTAGTTCAAGTGAGCAACAGACCATAAAGGCAGTAGAAGCAAAGGTTGGAGAATTGGTTTGGGTCCGAAGGCGAAATGGGTCGTGGTGGCCGGGCCAGATACTTGGGTTGCATCAGGTTTTAGCTGATTGTATTGCTTCTCCTAAATCTGGAACACCAATCAAGCTTCTGGGTAGAGATGATGCAACAGTGTGAGTCCTACTTTCTATTCACTTGAGCTAGATCTACCACATGTTTGCATCATCTTTCATTTCTTTATTTTCTGTCCTGAATGTGATTCGGTTCTTTTCCGGACTGTTGCTTCTATCATGACAAATGCTTTTTTAGTAGGAAGGGTTTTGTTGTATCTAACTATCTAAGGTTTGCTTCAACAGATCAAAACAAATCCCAAGTATTCGTCTTTAGCTTTTGTTGGTAGATTTACTGAATAGAATTTGAGTATGTGTTGACTGCTGAACCATTTAACCAATCCACCCTACCCCCAGGAATGTAATATCTGTCATCTCGGTTCATGACTTGGACTCTCTGTATCAAGGTTTTAGGCTTGCTCATTCTTGCTTTGATTCTTTATTCTGTTTGTTCAGCATAAAAGTTTCTCCTTTATCTTCTTGTACAATTTTGCAATGCAACATAGATCCCTTGTTCATAATGCTTCCCCCGTTACCCTATAAAGGATTACTCGATCAAATAACAGTGTTGTACCCTTTGGTACTGGTACAGGAAAATTGGCGAAATGATTCATGCACAGAGGGAGATTTCTGTGGAACTGCTTCCTGTTTTAACTTCCTTTACATCTCCTATTGTGCCATTTTAGTTTGTGATATACTTATAAGCTATGCTTTTAATGTAGAACCTGTTTTTGGCAGCTTCTTTCTATCTTCTGCCCTTGTTTTCATGCCTTCCATCTAACCAGATGAAACAATGCTAGTTTAGAACTAGAGTGAGCAGTGTGGATCCGTCGCTAATTCGTAGGACCTTCTCACCTACCAGTGCTTCTCATTCATGTTGCGAGTGACGACTATGTGTCAGTTGTGGCTTGAATTGTATTGGCTTTTGTTTTGAAAACCAAATTTCCATAGTTTGATTTGATGATAAGCAGAACACAGCGCAGATAGTGATTCTTTTACTGTCTTATTTATTACTGCTTGTCACAACAGTAAACAGTATAGGGGTTGTGTTGCCATTCCTTGCTGTATTGAGAAATTAGGCAACATTCCATAGTGGTGCTAACCAAAAGCCGTTATCCAATTACAGCCTTGGCATTCCTTTCTTTTAACAACCGTTTGCATAATGACCATAGTGTGGCTCACTTTTCTAAAGCCGAACCCCTCTTCATTTGATTGATCTCCGTATTTTATTACATCATAGGGATTAGGGAGTTGCTGAGCTTAGAAAAGCATGAGGCTTTCATTTTTTTTTCTATTTTCCCCCTTGGGTGCATTTCTTGTGACGAAAAAATTGATTGCGTATCATAAACTTCAAGTTGCAAGTCTTTTTTTCAAAGTTCTGAACTAGCAAGCTGTATAAATTAGTTGTGGTGTTGATGATTTAGACTCACTCAATTTCAATGTTATCTTTTACGAAGTGTCATCTTTTTCATCTGACTCTTTGTTCATGGCTTATCATGTTTTTCTCCTGTTGCTTCAGGGATTGGTATAACCTCGAAAAATCCACGCGGGTGAAGGCATTTCGTTGTGGAGAATATGATGAGTGCATAGAGGAAGCAAAGGCTTCTATGGCTGGCTATTCAAGGAAAGCTGTTAAATATGCTAGAAGAGCACATGCTATTCTTCATGCCCTTGAACTCGAAAGTGCCATTATACCCCAAGATCATGGGAACTGTTCTGCTTCCGATGATGCTGACAGTAAACTGTGCAGTAGGCGGGGTAAATTTTCTCCAGCCACATATGGGCATTCTAAGGATAGTGAATGCTTGTCGGAGCAAACATATTCTGTTGAGGTCAACTCGAGTTCCGCCCTTGAGGTGTCCAACTCAGGCATATCATTTGAGGAAACAAATGGGAGAATATATATCAAGCAGCTACCCATGAAACCAACCATGGAAAGGGTCCCAAATAAATCTGAAGATGAGGGAAGTAATGGAATCAGGCGCATGCGTGGGCTTGATGACCTAGGTCAGATAGAGTCTAGTAGGAAGATGGAGCCTATTGGACTGATAGATGTTTCTCAAGGAAATGGTTTCGTGTATGATTCTGATTGTTTGCCAGTGGGAAGCATGTTGAATAGAACTCGAGATACAATGCCTACATCAAAGCGAAAGAGATCTCAGTTACAACATGCTCATGAGTCCTCGAAAAAGAAGCCTCTCTGCCATACTATAGCTAAGGTTTCAGACACCTTGGTAACTGTTCCTATCATTTTTGATGAATTTGGTGACACTCTAGTTCTGGGACTCGAGTCAAAGGAGTCAAAAAGGACTTCTGCCCTGGCCACCACTGATGTTGCAGCACATTGTGGATATGTTGATGGAGATGTCGAGGATCTGTTTGATGTGCCAATAGACATTGAGGAACTGCATGCTGGTTAGTTTAACAACTATCTTGCCTCTCAAGTTTGTGGTCATCTGCTTGGTTTTCTTTTCTTTTGGCAATTTTCTCACGTTTCTAGATCCTAGCACTGTGTCACATGGAATGCCTCTCTCTGATTATAGTTTGCGCTTCACTTGCCGGTTACAAGTCAAGATAGGCTCCACAGAACATCGGAGTACTTAAGATGGTACCTGAGTTAGCTATATCTTTATGCAGAAGCTTCCTTGATCTGTCAGTGAGATGCTTGGTTTAACGTATTGAGTCCAACTAGTACCTGGTTCGTTAATTGAGCTGGTGTATGTTTAGTGACTAAACCACTTGATTTCTGCAATCTGTTCTACTCGAAGTATCCATTTAAGCATTAAAAGAAGTTTCGGGGCATGACCCCCAAAAAAAAAAAAGTGTTAATGGAAATATCCTTGCCACGTCGGTGTGGCTGGTCCTGCTACTTGAATAGTTGAATGGGCTTTTTATGATAATTTTATGTGTTAACTCTTAAGTGCAATCGGCTGTTCCAGGACTTAATACTGTCCGCTGTTGCTTGATTTATTTTGTATCACTTTGCTGTGTTATTTTGCTCATTGTGGCTGTTTTCCAGGTTGCTCTTCATCGTCCTTGAAATATCAAAATCGAGCACTTGGACAGGCTGATCAAGATTGTAAACTGGAGATATTACCTCTGAGCAACGGGGCGGTGAATGAGCTTGGCTCGACCAGTCCTCCTGTTATACATATCAACCATGTTATTGCTCATAATGTGAACGAGACTACCTCAAAGTGGCAGATAAAAGGGAAGAGAAACTTGAGACACGCGACCAAACCCGAGTGTTTGAATGTTGGTCCAAATGACTTGGTTCTTCTCCCAAATGGTGGTGACCACATAAATCCATTTCCTCCAAGTTCAATTGACAGGTCGAGGGACATATCACTCAATAGAGATGGATGCCTGGATCGAAGCAAAGGTATTTCATTCATGATCCCACACCGTTCCACACATTCTAGCGTTCAGAACGGTTTTGAGTTGCCACAAACAAGGAGTCTTCGCGAGGGCATGGTGTTGTACGATGTTTATATTGAGTTGGAGTCCAGTCATCGTCCTCAACATGTTCCTTACATATCCCTCATGAGTAAACTGAACAGGAAAGCTATCACGGGTTACCCTGTCACTGTGGAGCTGATGGATGATGCTTATTATGATTCCTTGTTAGATAGTTCTGACTACAATCCGACCAGCAGTGGCTGTGAAGTTGGTGATGATGAGGATGCCGGCATGGACTATATGTTCAAGCCAAAGGGTACCAAGCACCCGAAACTGCAATCTCAGCCTACACCAGGAAAGAGCAAGTCTTCCAAGTCGAAGAAGTACAGCTCATCCTCTAAAAAGACGCGCAGGTTATCTGCGCTTGGTACACCCCACAGGTCCATCGGTGATAAGGAGAGGTCCTTGGTCGAGGATGTAAAGGGTCCAATACTGGCTTGTATTCCCCTTAAGTTAGTTTTTAGTCGGATTAATGAAGCACTGAACGGATCAGGTCGGTTCTTTCACCGTTCTCTACCTTCCTAATAACTATTCAATGTTTTACCAGGGTTTGGTTCCGCATTATGTGTGGACCTGTTTTCTGTTTTCTTGTAGCTAGTTTCAGTGGAATCTGATTAGGTATACAGCATAGTTAGTTATCCGGGATGTACAATTCGTCGTGGTAGCAGGTGGCCGGGTTTTCCTCGCCGTAAGTTAATGTAGGAAATGAACAAGCATAGGGCAGGAACCTCAATGTGCATATAAAATGTAACTGTAGTGTAGTTTATCTGTTAAAGGTTTGATCTGACATCAGGTTTTCGCCTCATGGGTTGTAAGTTCGGTTCTAACAATTGTCTTTCCGAATAGAGCAGTTGAATTAAGCATTGTGGAGTTGTCAATATCTCCTTCCTATGGCTTCTATCGTCTCGGTCGATTGAACCTGAGTGCAGCGAATGTGTGTACTTGAAGAATCTTCGAAATATCGACCACCACATGGGTAAGGACTTGTTGCATCTCGTATCAGTATCGAAGCAGTCATCGTAGAAGTTCCTGTTACTCGAAATGTTGACTCGTCAAAGTTGTGGGATTATAGAGATAAGTACACTTGCACAGTAGCAAAGATCTCCTTAACAGAACCCATGGAAATGGGGATTGCAAAGATAGGAATCGATGAGCAGATAAAAATGAGAATAGAAGGTAAATACAACACCCTGTTTGTTTTATTGATTTTGATATCCTTGAAAACCAAAAAAAAAACACAAATTGATTATTTGTTAAAAGTTACTAATTTTGAATTTCGATAGAAAAATTACTAATTGTTAAAAGTTACTAATTCTGACATTTCGATAGAAAATTACTAATTCTGACATTTCGATAGAAAATTATGACGTGTATTATTTTAACACGTGTAATTTGTTTGGAGTTGTTTAGAGTGTGATTTATATATGGATTTGATACCGAATACATTTTTTTCCAATACATGTATATTTTACCAATATATATATATATTTAAAGTTTTCCAATACATATACCAATAAATACATCAACTTATCTAAATCCAAAAACTTGTAGTTGTGCATTTGGAATCCGCTGCTATACGTACAACCATATGTCTAGATCTTACAACCTCTCCTAACACTTGCACAGTAGCATCCAAATATACCTCAACTGATCAAATTAACAAAATTATGGGAAAACAGAGATACTTGGACTTAATCCATTCTCCTATGCTTATGCTCACTTTGACTTAAAATACTTCTGCACTGTACATCACAATTCAGCTATGCATAAATAAGTCGCAGCATGGCGAACTGATTATGAGAGCTGATAAAAATGGGAGGATCTGAACAGGAAGCTGTATATTTCCATCTTCACAAGATAATACTCAGCTGGTTGGCATTCTTTGCCTGGAGCAAATACACTGATTCACCGGCGCAATCTCATAATCACACTTCTATGAGCCAGCTCCTGCAAAAACAATGCCTTACACTTCTTTGAGCCAGCTCCTGCAAAAACAATGCCCACACGACCGCTTCCAGGCAATCACTGCAAGAGGGAACTATTGAATCCTTTATTTCCAGTCAGAAGCTCGAAGCAAGCCTACAACCAAAAGCTCTTGCTGGGGGATTTTTATTGCAGGAGTCCACTATACACAGGGATATTTGCCCGCTGTCCAAGGAAACCCGTGAAACCAACCAATGGTCATGACATTTACAGTATATTCCCAGTTAAAACTGCTTCCCAGTCGCAGAATGCCGTAACACCAGCTCTCCTTGCAACAAAAGGTTAGGCAGAAGCAGGGTGTTCTACTTTTTCATACATGTGGCTGCGAACTCCTCTATCCTCTGCTTGAGATGCTGCATTTACAAAGATGAAGTTCTAGTCAATTACAGAAAAACAAAGACAAATAATATTCAGCAGCAGGTGAATTAAGGACGGACCTGCAGTTCTTCATGAAGGACAACAAAAATTTTCTTCATTCGTTTGTGCTTCTGCAATAGTGAAAGCGTGACAAATGAAACATCTTAGTGACCACATTCTAGGTAAAGCAACGTAATGGATCTGGAAACCATTATGATGCGCATCGGAGTAAAAGCTCATCCCATCAACGCAAGCATAGAGCGCATTAGACCAATTCAAGCGAACCTTCAGCTCATATAACTCAATAGAGTACACACCATCATGCGAAAGGACACACGATAAGTAGGACATAATAGTTAATTATATGTGGGTTAAACCATTTAACCCATTGACATCTTATCCAAAAAAAACCCCCCTAAAAAACCTTAAAAAAACTCATTGACACAGAATACACCAAGTGTAGATATGGGTGAGCCACAGAAGCATACCGGTCCAGACTGGTGATATCTTTCTCGCAAATGGCTCACGATTTTATGATATCTCTCCATGTCTCTACCTTTCGCAGTTTGAAGATCACTCCTTAGCTTTTCAAATTCACTCCTGCTTTCAGATAGAATGCAAAATCTGAATGCCAAAACATCTAGGAACATGTTATATATATTACGGAAAGTATTAACACAGAAACCGTACATATGGGCCTCCAGGATCTTGTTCAGGGAGCTGTAGCTTTCATACTTCTCCTGGAACTCCTCCACGTACTCTTTGTATCTAATAACACATAGTAAATAAAGAAAGAATATTAGACACCAAAAGGTCAAGCAAAAGAAAAGTGCGGTACATGAACACGCTGATTTCACAATTGCAAAGATACGATCAAAAAAATGCCTTGTGCCGAAAACAGGACGCAAACGAGCAAACCATAACAGTTCACTTACTGTGATAAGTCCTTAATTGGCCCCTTCAGTTCCGGTTCATTCCTGTCATACTTTGAGTATGATGTGTTCTCATCGGATGAGGAGCCACTTCTCTTGAAGCCACCATTCAAGGAATCACCTATCTTTCTATAGCTTGCATCAGCCCAATTATTTGAATCCTGTGATTTAGTTCCATTTGCATAATTCAAAGCATGCCCTAGTTTAGGTTCCTGAAATTTTCCCACGTCATGCAATTTCTTATGAGTTTGGCCATAGCCTTCCATATCAGTATGTTGAGTCTCAGACTCTTCCAGTCTTTCTGTGACTTTATCAGAGAGGAGCCTGGCTTCAACTGTTGAATTCGACGGATGCGATGGTACAGCCATACGTGAGGGTCTTAGAGGACCTTCAACGTAAGGATCAATGGACCTCTTTCTGGATGAACCCCCAGAATTTCTAGAAGCCCCCGATCGTTTATCGGGGGAGGATGGCTTCACTGCATCAGACGCAGGCTTGATGACAGGTCTTACATTGGTCAAATCTGCATTCCAGGAATCAGAAGTCCCTCTGTTGGTTTCAATCTGCTTCAATGACTCTTTCTCCTCGAACGGCTGCATATCCCTTCCAGGTTCCTCCTGTAACGGCTCACGGAGTTCACCCAACTCCAACTCTGATAATGCTCTATGGAGCATAGGACCTTTTCCATTCACCAAAAAAGATTTCTCAGCTTCCACCTTGAAGCTTGTCCTCGGTGATGAATCAACTAGCGAGTCATAGAAATCATCTTTCATGTGCCTCCTTTTGCCGTTGTCACCTTTTTTCCCAGATTGAGAACTGTGGTGCATGTACTGTCTGTTTCCACTTTCATTATATTTTCTGCTAATTTTCTCACTTGACATCCCCCGATAATCCTGTAAGCCACCAGAGGGTCTGCTTCTCTTATTAGAGAGACTTTCATCCGTATGGGCAATAAGATCTCGGTTATTGAATCCCTGTCCCCAGGTACCGGCATTCCTGCCATTTCTCTCCGCTATGTCAGGATCATTTAGCCAAGGAGAAACCCTCCCACCCGATTGCTCAGGCTCCAATATAGATCTTCCCCAATATCCATTCTTAACTCCTTTCTCCATATCTGCATCAAAACTATGGCCCTGTGGATGGCCCTCATTGAGTCTACCCGAAACCCCCACTTTTGACTTCTTGGCAGGTCCAGGCATCTCCTTCGAGTGTTCACCATCAGCATTCCTTTTCGATTTACCTCTGGATTTCTGAGAGCTGTCTTTCCCATGCCTAAAATCATCTACAATCATAGTTTCTCTCCCATTGAAATCAGGTGGTTTTAAATGCCCTTGATTCCTTCCCTCAATTGGCGATGTATAATGCAAATCATGAACAGGCATTGCAGCAGATTCAGCTGCTGTTGTCAACTGCATATCTAGATCAGCTGCCTGATCATGAGCGGGCGAGTCTTCAATTTCAACATCTTCAGACCCATGATCATCGATGTCAATAGCAGGAGACCCATGACTCTCCTGTTTTGTAGCAACCTCATCTTGCTTGATTTCTTTTTCATCGTCACTGGTCATTATATCCACATCAACATCAGACCCTTCCTTGCTGTTGGCCGAAGATTCACTGTCACTGTCACTGCTACTTCCACTCCTACTTCCCACAGGACTCCCACTTCTGCTTTTGCTCTGGCTGCCGCTGTCACTACCACTTCCACTACTATCAGAATCACTATCACTGTCACTTCCACTATCACTAGAACTACCTGCTCGACCCTCAGCATCGGCGCTGCCCATGGTATCACCAAACAGATCAGATCTATGCCGTGGCATATCACTTCCCTCCATAAAATTAGCATGCTCCTCATTCTCATTTATTGAAGATCCCAAAGGCGCCTGTTCCTCCAAATACTGTGGAGATTTCTCAGCAATATTTAGATCAACTCGAGCCAATGCTGCAACATCGTTTTGTTCAGACACAGGCCGCTTATGTTGGTTATCTTCGGGAGACCTGTAAAACATGAATATCAGAAGTGTCGTGCTAATTTTTACACAATGGAGAAACATCTATACGCAACACTTGCTAATAAATCCCCATTCTCTTGCTCGAGGATGGCATTAGTAAAATAATCAATGAAATTGAGAACTGTGAGAATATTAAAGAAGTATCGGCCAGAAACTGAAGGCAACGACAGGTGAATAAAATAACAATGCATAGCTTTCTTTTATCAACAGAGAGACGGTTAATAAGATTTTCACTCTGGAAGAAAGAAAAATAGTAGACTACAAAAAAACAGCAAGAACTACTCCTAGTTTGGGCACTAACGAAAAAACAGTGAGAATGTAGATTCCTAGCTCTAACATTGTCCCTTGTCTTTAAACATACACATGGACAAAATGTAACAAGTTATGAAGATAAAATGGACGCTTTTCATGATTAACATATTCTCCTACAACATAATTTTGATACCGCCTATTAGGCATTAGTGGTTCAGCAATAGGAAAACGAAGTTTCAGTTTTGTCTGGAATAAGAAGCATCAGTCACCAAAAGAATGAGTCACCAAAAGCACAAGTACAGTACACAGTGCAGAAACTATATGATCAAACCTTCCATCACATAACACAATTTACCTCTCACTCCTAGCAGGTATCCTCTTTATGGTTTCCAACTCGATACCTGACTTCAACAGATACTTTCCTGGAGCTTGTAGTGTTGCTATCTGGAAATGAAGTCACAGAAACATTTCAGCAGATATATACCAACTTGTAATTGCTAATCAACTTTCCAATATCAGCTGCAAATTACCTTCTGCAGGATGGCTGGAATTTTACGAGTAGAGTTTGGGAATGTGCGACCAACAGCCTTCTCCAAACCCTATGGAATAGGAACAATGCATTAGGTCACTGAATCACATTATGGACAGATACTTTATTCTTAAGAATACATAGCAGTCATGCAAAACACATGCGAATTACGAATGCATTAATTAAAAAATGCGAAATTGTGCAACCATCACACATTCATAAAGTAGTGAAATACATCCGACTTGAATTAGTGCATAAATCTCAGAGAACCTAAGCAAAAGGAACAAACCCAAGATAACAAACGAATTTGATAGGAATCATCTCCTCACCTTCAGACCCATTCCAGTTGGATTCTCTTTCAGCACCTTAATCAGCATTTCCTGCAGATCTGCAGGCTTAGCATCCTGATTACCCTTGGGGCCAGCAGTCTCCTCTGTTGGACCAAAATTCCTGCTGGGGCCATTTCTGTCAGAAACAATAGCATTTTCTGCTTTTGTAACTGAAACAGTCACAGCATCCGCTTCAATAGCTTGACCTTTATTTAGGTTTGACTTTGAAGATGCAGATACTGGTGCGCCAAAGACAGACTGATTTGGAGATGATGGGGCAGGAGAAGTCGAAAGCCGTCCCTGGACAGGAGTCATCCCAGAAAATCCGGATTTCTGAGTTGTCTTTGAGAGACCACCTACTGAAATTTGTTAAAGTTTAACAATTCAGAAAAGCATGGAGCAAAGAAGCAAACAAATGATATGAGTAGTACGCTACACATACCTCGCGGTGGTTCGACTTTTTGTTTCTTAACTGGAGGTTCTTTATTCTGTTTGAAGGACCTCCATTGATTAACTACAAGAGGAACGAATGAACTCAGTGTCAGAAGAGTGAGAGACAGAAAGAAAAGAAAAAGAGCGTAACCACATAATCCCGTCAAATGTAGGGTGTGGGGAGGACACCCCTGTAACACAGGATGATGTACGTAGCCTTCATCTATTTTTACATAGAGAGATTGTTTCCTAATGTCCTCAGGTATCGAATCTCTGACCTCCCGATTAAGAGTGAGACATAGATGTTAAAACATCAGCAGATAGCAAAACTCACCCTCAACAGCAGCCAATGCCTTCGCTTGATTCTTCATAGATGGATTTGAGGAATCCAAGACAATAGCCCTGTGATAAAAAATTATGGCAAATTGCAACCCGCCAACTCGAGAAACATGTATATGATGAACAAAAAGACAAATAACATTACATAAAGGTGTAATGTAACCTATAAAGATATCAAACTTGTATAGACCTCCACCAGGATACAGCATGCGGAATAAAGATATGTTACTTTTATAGTATCGTACATCCCATTTTAGCCACAGATGAAAAATAGAATAAAGGTGTTCTCGAGCAGTTGAGCTCTGTGAGCAGGAATAGAACATAGGAATCAGCAATTGAAGATATAGGCTTTTATACAAATTAAGGAAGCAAAGTGCACTGAAACCAACAAGGACTCAAATGCTTCAGAATGGGACTTATTGTCTTGCATCAAGCAAAGTTTACCAACTTTTGACAGCCTAGTAACACAAGTTATCATCTGCAAGTAGTTAACTAAAGTCTATTGCAATATGAAGTGAACACAGATTTCAAAAGACAAAAAATTATACTGGAGATAGAAGATGATGTAAAGTGATTTTCCATTAGGCACTGGGTAAAATTCACACAGTGGCTGATGACCTACTTGCGAGATTTTTGCTTGCGCTCAGCTTCCTCTGATCTCATCTTAACATGGTTCTTGGTAGACTCATCCAGAATACGCTGCACATTTAACTTACGCCAAGGGCATCCAGACCCAACTAGTAAACCATTACCACCTTCTCCGCTCTCACGTTCTTCATATATATCACATAGATCACCTGTTTCTTGTGACCATGTAAATCTGAATTCCTTGCCACCAACATCAATCACCTGAAAAATAACAATTTCAGACCCTAAAATAAAGAAAAAGAAGGAACATAATAAACAAGCGGATATTTTAAGAAGAAAAAAAGCAAGCAATAACTATCCAAAAGCTTGAGGGATAGCTCTCAAAACCCAAAAAGGAAGTGAACCGGCATTGATGCCTCATCCAAAAAAATTACACTTTGATTTCAGCTCTACATTATCATTACCCTCAATGCCTATGTTGCACCATTCTCATCATCCGTTCAATATCAGGGAACTAGCAACCAAAGTCCCAACTCCTCTTACTTCCTCCCGTTGGACAACAATGTAACTTGTAAGTAACCAAAATCAGGGAAGAACCTCATTGACATTACGGGATAGCTTCAACAGTGCCATTGACACCTCAAAATTAGGTCTAGACATCCAAAACAAGGGACCAATTAATCATCAAGAAACTAATGAACCGACCTGCAAACATTCCAATTTCCAGTTCAAATTCACTCTGTATACCCCCATGTTAAAAATATTAATTAAAGCTCGATGATCTAATAGAAGTTTGTCTGTAACACACTTAGGTCCAAACCGCCATAGAAGCTCACTATCCAACATCAAGAACGCATCGTAGAACTATCCAATCATCCCTGTACAGAGTTGAGGAATTCTTCGTTACTTCAAACAGACAGACCAAACACGATCATCACCCCCTTCAAAAAGTTCACTAATTGATCCTATATTGTATCTCTCCTTAATATCGTAAACATAGACACCAAACAATGCTCATTTTAGTGCAACCCTACCCAATTTCATTCAACTAATCGAACAAACGAATCGATCACAATGCTACAAATCAACACCACTTCATTCCACGAAATTCATAACACCAGCTGATCAAACAAACAACGATAATGATAAATTGATAACCACAACAAGATGATCAACCAATCAAATTCGAATGAATCCAATCCCTTACATTGACAGCAGGATTATTCCGATTGACATCAAACCTAATCCTCGCCTTCCCTCCGCTCTCCTCCACCCTCCTGATCTCGTTCACCAGGTCCGGCGCGAGTCTAATAAACGCCGCGAACGTGTCCGGGTTCCCGTGAACCAATCTGAACCTCTCCTCCGCCGCCGCCGCCGGAGACGCGTGTGGTGCGGTGGAGGACGGATTGCGGCTGCCGCGAGGTGGAGGGGCGGTGGAGAGGCGAGGGCGAGGGAGGAGAGAGGTGGCGCAGCGTTTGGTGGCGGCGGCGGCGCCGGAGCGGGAGAATTTGTGGGGCCCGCCGGTCATTTTGGGGGAGGAGTTGGTGGTGAGGTGGCGAGGGTGGCGGTGTTGAGGTTTTGATGTTGTTTGTTAATGTTATTGTTGTTTTAATTTTTGTGGGGGTGGATTTGGGACTCTGGAGGTAATGACTAATGTGTGTTTGGTTTGATCGTGACATGGGAGGACTTAAAATTGTTTATCGAATCAAAATCAAATTTTAATTAATGAAAATGATTAATGGATTCATTGATAGTCCAAACCTTGATTGTGTCAAATATCTTATGATTTATCGAATTCATATAATTAATATAAAATATTGTTATTAGAATGATATTTTCATGATATAAATTTTTTATTTTGTTTTGATTTTTACTGTTAATATGGTAGGACCGACGTGGTGTTACGATTGACCAATACGAATGCGGCAATTGATAAATGTCATGGGACACATTATAAGAGACCACACTGCTACGTCAAGATGCCACTTCGGGCTCAAGAACCACCCAGAAGATGTAAAATACAATATGTTATTCTATCCGTTTATATATTTTATAATATATATAAATATAAATCTTATTTTCATATTAAATTATATCTGATTATTTTATAATATATATAATATTAAAATACGTAACTTATAAAATTATTGATGTTTCATGACAAATTTATAAAAAAAACTATGTTTGATCGTCGTTGTACGCGTATCAAATTTTATATTGATACGCGTGCAAAATCAAAACGTTACAAAATATGTGGGACGAAGGGGATATAATAATATTATGGGCTTAGAGAGTTTGATGCTAACAACACATAAGTTTATATGTTGATAGACTGTAACGCTCCGAAATCCAAAATGTCCGGCACGTGACGTTATGTCGTCATAGACCCGGTCCATGACAAGGCTTAACAAACCAAATGGTTTTTGTAGGTACAGAAGCTAAAGAAGCTACCTAAACGGTACAAATCATAAATCCAAATAATGATATGTATTCCCGAATACATTATAATGTCTCATTGCTTACAATTGGTTTCCAACAAGTATTCATTACATCTCGACAATGAGATTTGTATCTATATGCATGAAATCTCACTCTAATGCTTCAGCATTGCTTGGTGGTGAATCTGCAAATAAAACACATAACCATGAGCTAAAAGCTCAGCAACCAAAGTTTATGCATTCG
>JAOVYX010015486.1:0-27701 GCA_035668315.1 Drosera spatulata | reverse complement strand
AGACGTCAAGATATGGGACGTCATCAATTTTTTAAAATGTTAAATTTTATTAAAAAATTGAAAAAAAAAACTTTATAATTTTTATAATAAAAAAATATAAGAAATTATTGTTATAAACAATACATAAAATCACAAAATCATAATCAAAATATATAAATACGTAAAACCATAATCAAAATAAAAAATATAATTTAATTATCACATAAATATATAAAAAATCATAAATGTTATTATTATTTAATATAAAAAATAAAATGATTATTAAAAACACCTGGGCAGCGCGTAAGTAATAATCTAGTAAAAATAAAGACTGAAAACTGGCCACAAAGCAGAAGCCAAACCCACATCTCTCCCCACGGACCACCCACCGTCGCCCCCACCCCACCACCTTGCTCCCGTGACCTCCTGTCTCCTTCCTCTCCCAAATTCTTCCCATTCATCCCCAAACACATGCCCATTCATTCCATCATTCACATTCACTGATTGATGATTCATTCCCAATTAAACCCCCACACACATAACCCCCAAAATGAGATCCCCCCACAAACCCATATATAACCACCACCACAAACACCCCATTAACCTCACACCATTTATCTCCTCCCACAAAAAACTCCTCTTCATCCTCCTCCTCATGGCCACCCTCTTCCCCCTCCTTCTCCTCTTCCTCCTTCCCTTCTCCTCCTCGTCCCGCCACCATCACGTCCCCATCACGGCCGTTACCGTGTCTCCGACGCTCCAGCAATCCTGCGACGCAACCCGGTTTCCGGAATCATGTCTATCAACATTGGGAAACTCACCAGACCTCCCGTCTTCCCCCACCCCCCTTCAGATCATACAGGAGTCGTTCCGGGCCTCGGCCCGGTCCATCAACGCGGCCCAGGCCCTCGTCACCGCAATCTTGAACTCCTCCCCCGCATCCTCGAATCGCTCCAAGGCCGCCTCCACCTGCCTAGACGTGCTCGGCAATTCCGAATCACGTGTTGGGTCCGCGGCCTCGGCGGTATGTGAGGCGGCCAGGGTCAAGGACGCCAGGGCCTGGGCCAGCGCCGCCCTGGCGTACCAGTACGACTGCTGGTCCGGGCTCAAGTACGTGAATGAGACTACCAGTGTCGCTGACGCCATGAGGTACTTGAACGATACGCTGATCGTGGAGACCAGTAATGCGCTGAGCATGGTCGTGGCGTTGGATGTGTATGGGAAGGATACCTCCCTTTGGGTTCCGGCCAGGACGGAGCGGGACGGGTTCTGGGAGGGTTTGGGTGGGGGTTCGGGTTCGGGGTTGGGGTTTGAGGGTGGGTTTCCGTCCGGGTTGACGCCCAATGCGACCGTTTGTAAGGACGGGGGCGTTGGCGCGGACGGGAATAGGTGTTATGTTACGGTGCAGGAGGCGGTTGAGGCCGCGCCTGGAGGGCTGACGGGGAGGGCGAGGTTTGTGATATATATCAAGGAAGGTGTGTATGAGGAGACTGTTAGGGTTCCGTTTGAGAAGACTAATGTGGTGTTCGTTGGGGACGGGATGGGAAGAAGTGTGATCACTGGGTCGTTGAATACTGGGTTACTTGGGATCACTACTTATCTTACCGCGACTGTCGGTATGAAACTATGCTTCTTGAATTTCATTCTTGTTATGTTTGGCGGTGCTGTTGATATCGGATTCGATGCTTTATTCTGTAGAATCTGTCGGTGATTATTGGTGGTTCCTGAAGCTTGTAGTTATGCTGGTTTGCCTGATTGGGGACAGATTAGTCCATTGATAACAATTTTAGAACATAATTGTTTGATGTACATTAGTGGGTCTTCGGATTTTTTTTTGTTGAATTGGTTGTGGTTCTTATGTAGATCTTGTGGTATTAACTTTGTTTTGTACATTTGATGCAGGAGTGCTTGGCGATGGATTCATGGCCTATGGTTTGACATTTCAGAACACGGCAGGTCCTGATGCACATCAGGCGGTCGCGTTCCGATCAGACAGTGACCTCTCTTACATAGAGAACTGCGAGTTCCTCGGCAACCAGGACACGCTCTATGCACACTCCCTCCGGCAGCTCTACAAATCATGCCACATACAAGGGAACGTGGACTTCATTTTTGGTGCCGCAGCTGCAGTCTTCCAGGATTGCACCATCCGGGTCCGACCACGCCAAGTCAAGCCTGAAAAGGGCGAGACTAATACTATCACGGCCCATGGGAGGATTGACCCGGCTCAATCGGTAGGGTTTGCCTTCCTCGGATGTGTCATAAACGGGACGGACGACTACATGAAACTGTACTATAGCAAGCCTAGTGTTCACAAGAACTACCTTGGGAGACCATGGAAACAGTACTCCAGGACCGTCTTCATAAACTGTACATTAGGAGATTTGATCTCCCCGGACGGGTGGTCGCCATGGTCTGGTGATTTCGCGCTTTCCACTCTCTACTACGGAGAGTATGGGAATTCGGGTCGTGGCGCTGATTTATCAATGAGGGTATCATGGAGTAGCCGGATCCCTGCGAATCATATCTATACTTACTCGGTTCAGAATTTTATCCAGGGTAATGAATTGATTACGTCTAGTTCATTATCAAAAGTATGACTGAAATCGTTGCTGCAACACTTCGCGGCTATAGCAACCTGGTGTTGTATAGTTAGGAGACTCTGCTCAGAGCTGATTGATATGCATATAAGAAGCAGAGCTTCAAAAGAAGCCTTGGTCGCGCCATGATGTTCTAGTCTGGTAAATTTCTGTTTGGTAAGGTCTGTAGCTAGCTAAATGAAGTTTGGCTCATGAATTGGAATTAGCAAAGGAGTATGTTTAGTTCTGATTCTATAGAAATTATGCAGCTAGGAATTTGGTTGAGGGGTATGAATGGATTCAGATGCTAATTACGGTAATAAGTATTGGCATTTCGTTGTAGCTTCTTTTCTTCTGTGCGACTGGTCTGCTCGCTCTTAATCGTGCAACATAGTCGCATAATGAGATGATGCATGAGCTTCGGTGTTTTCACATCGCATGACATAGGACTGCTTCATTTAACTCGAATCGCAGCAATTCGAGCTGAGTAACCAATATTGTCATCCTCACCTGTTGTGTCATGTGTGAGATTGCATCAGGGGCGTCTCAAACAAACGTTACTATGTCGTTTTTCCATGTTCATATCTCGCTATCGACATTGAATTTTGCAAGTCTTATGTTTCATCTGTTGGTGTCTATCTTAACATGTAATAGCTCTTGGAATTTTAGGATAGTGAATGGAATTAGAGTAAGTCCAATCATGAGCTATATATGGTGCTAAAGATATATTTTGACATCAAATTATAAAAACAGGGTTTCAATCATGAATTAAAATTGATGTCAAAATAAAATTGAGTTAAATTTGATTTCAAATTTGACATCAGATATAAGTACAGTTACATTTGTTACGTCAGCATTTTATTATTTTTTCAATTATCTATATTTATCTTAGATTAATTTATCAATGAATATATAATTGAGTTTGAATTGATTTTATTTTCTTTTAAAATACAATCACATATTGAAACGATAATTGCATAGTTGATATCAAAATCAATTTTTAATATTAAATTATAATAATATTTATATTTATTTCAGTTTCATTGTTGGACCTGTTCTTTAATGACTGCGTTTGTCCGTTGAACTCGTGATTAATGGAACATAAAGAGCTAGCAAAGAAAAGTGGCCAGATTCTTTTCTCCAGAAACCACATGTTGCCATATTGCTCTGTTGCTCGTGCCATCACTTCATCAGGCCATCTCGTTTAAAGGTTCTTTTGTAGCTAGTCTTCATTGATTTTGGAGAAAACTCACTGTCAAAAAACATGATTAGTTTCTCAAAAGATAATGAGATTTATGTTACGATCCCGAAAGGAATTCAACAAAGAAAACCACATCAATCGGATCTAAATAGAATAGTTATGTGAATTGCATCTACCTGTTAATACAAAAATTTAAATTGATGGGTTATGGATTATTCATATACATATTTTACTCTTTTTTTTTTCACGGTTGATGTGGGTAAACCTATTTACACATATCCTCAACAATCTTCCTTCCTAATGTGTGAGTCCATTCACGTCAACAAGTCCTCCTTGAGCTTGAATTCATGGACCTTCTCTACCCGCATACTTGAATTCATGGTCACTTGTGCATCTGATCAACCCTCTTTGCGGACCAATAACGCACCAGGAGATTTTTAACCTGCGCATCCACTCCCAACGAACCATGGGCTTTGATATCACTTGTTCCAATTCAAGAAAAAATCCAAGGGAGGAAACCACTTCAAATCGGGCCTAAATAGAATTCGCATGTGAAATGAGTCCAACTATTAACCTAAAAATTTAAGTTATTGGATTATGCGTTGTTCATATATATATTCTACTCTCTTTTTTTTCTCCATGACTGATGTGGGTAAATTTAGTCACATATATCCTCAATAATTTCATCAATCTGGTCAGATGTTTTTTCTCAACATTCTGTAAGGTTTCGTTACGGTCTGCATTTGATTCCTACAGATCCTTATTTATTCGGGAGGGGGACTTTTTTTTCCTATCCTGGTTGGGAAAATTAGTGAATGGTCTTGTTGTCATGAACTCATCGTATAGGATGGCCAATTGATATTGGAAGTGGAGAAAGTTGGTGGCTTGTGTTGTTGCCCATTATCCTCTTGGGTCTTGGCTATTGCTTATGCCTTCATTTCGACGCTCTCAATTTTGAACGAAAAAGGTCACTCAATATTGTTTGTTTTATAATTGATATTTAATCTAATCTAATATATATCGTATTATCCATTCATTTTTAAGCACGATAAATCATTTCGATAACAAATGATATGAGAAAAAATTATTATCATTTTTAAAAAATTACACTTGAAAATTAAAACTAATTAAATAAAATCATTATTGTCATTTAAAAAAATATTAATTAAAAAAGTTAAAACCAACAACAACAACAAATCAAGCCTTTATCCTATCAAGTGGGATCGGTTACATGAATACGACGACGTCATTCCAATCTGTCATGTACATCATCTTCTATAAGATTATGATAGATCATATCATACTTCAAGGTTTCTCTCATGGTCTTTTTAGGTTTCCATCGTCCTCTTTTCACATGTGCTAACTCCCAAACTTCACATCTCCTAATAGAAGTTGTGACTGGTCTGCGTTTCACATGACCATACCATCTTAATCGTGACTCCTTCATCTTATTTTCTACTGGAGTCATACCCACTTTCTGTCTGATAATTTCATTTCGTATCATATCTATTCTTGTATGTCCACATATCCACCTTAACATTTTCATATCGTTTACACTCATCTTCTTTACATGCTGTCACTTAATTGCCGAACATTCTGACCCATACAGCATTACTGGTCGAATAATTAAAAAAACTTAAAACCAATTAAATAAAATCTAATTGTTAGATATCTTAACCAATCAAAATTAAAACAACATCTGGATTTTTTTTCTCGTTTGATTGAGTACAAACTGGTTCGATAGGGCTATGGTTTAGGGTTTAGGGCTTTATGTCTGTGAAATTTTTTTGGGAAAAAATATAATAATCATAATGAGGATATAAATGTAGTTTGTCGAAATAATAAAAGAGGTTATAATATCTTGGATTTTAAAAATATTGTTAATGTTGTAATTATTTAATTATAATTATCCTTTAAAAATGAAGTATTTATACCTAAGATTATATATTTTTCTTTAGATATTACCTATTTTTGAGGCTATTAAAGAAACTTACCTAATTATCTATTTATTAGGCCTAATCACCTTAATTAAATGAGAAAATTAGGTGTTAATTAATCATCTTGAGCCCTATAAATAGAGCTAATTTGTAAGGTATTATGTACATATTTTCAATGAGAAGAAACCTCTCTTTCTTTCTCTAGTCTCCCTCTAAAAGGTTTTAATTATTTTTTTAATTCTGACGTTTATCGTCTGACGAAATAAATCCGGATATATCGACGTATCAGTTCAACCTCCGCGAACACTTTTTCTATAACACGTTATCAGCATGAGCCTCTAACCAACTGAGATCGAAAGGCAAACGATGCTACTTTATTATTCTCGTTTGTTTTGATCATATCATAATAATCTAATTAAAATAATTATGATTCCATCGTCGGACGAAGTATCGCCTGTATGAAAACCTATTAATTAGTTTCAACACGTTGATATGATTTATCCCTTTTATGTGAATCGCCCGTAAGTTTGACGTGGTTTATCCCTTCTGTGTGATTCTGTAATAACCTAAAATATTCGACACGTTGTTTTCTTTTATTAATAATTAATATTAAAGATAAACGTTGATAAAAATGTACAGTCCCATGTTAATGTTAAAAATTTAATTCTCAAACTACATTATGAACTCGTTAGAAAATTCTGAGAATTTTGATATATTTAGCTCTACGATCAGATAAAATAATTATACCAAATATAAATCTAAAGGATGACGCAATCCCAAACTATCCTAAATGGAACAGTATATTACTGAATGTCATAATTTATACAACAGGATTATAAAATTCGTTTGTCAAAATCATGACAAAAATATGATAAGAATTCGAAAAATTCCATAAAATTTAGTTTCACGATAATTAACGTGAATAGTTAATTATCTTACATTATAATTTTTTTACAGGGTTTAAAAAACTTATTTGAAGATATAATAAGAAAAAAAATAAAGAATATGAATGAATTACAGCCCTAATTACGTTTTTCTGGGAAAACACGGTCTTAATTTGAAACTACCGTATTTATACGAAAATGACCTAAACCAAATTTTGATACTTATTTTAATTTATATCAATTTTTACTCCACCTGAATTAAATTAATTATCCATTAATTATTCACTTAAATTATTTTAATTGATTTACTTTTCTATAAATACAAGCTCTTTTCTTCTTGAAAATTCCTTACAAACACAAAACAAAACACTCCTTACCATGCAAGATTAGAGTTAAGCAAGAGAAGAGAAGAAGAAGAATTTTAAGGAAAAGAGGAGAAGTTAGGTGATAAGACGAATACGACGAGGATCCTTTATCGTTATTAAGAGAAGATGATCATTTTAATTAGAAATTTCGTGAAAAATCATAGACTCTGAAATAACTCTGATTTTAATATATATTAAAGTCTCATATGTCTAGTTTTTAATGAAGTTGATAGATCATGATTTGAAGTTATGAATCTCAAAATATAAATCAAAAAATGTGTATATGTTAAATCTGTAAAAAATGATTATAAGGATGACTTTGTGACTTGATATAGAATTACACAGTATGAGTTAGAAAATGAGTTCTATATCACTGGAAAGGTTTTGAAGTGTAACTTCCATAACAATTTACAAATCTTGATTTGGTGATATATGTAAAGAGTAATGAGCTGTTTAGTAAAATAAGATCAAATTATCTAAACTAGTAGAAAATATAAGCTTGAACTAATTAAATTTTATTATTGATATGATTTTATGATGAAAATTTTATTAATTCACTGAAAAGATTATAAAGTCTAGTTTATATAGAATTTTACGAAATAATTTTTATAATTGTATACAAGAAGTAATATATTTAAATGCATCCAAAGGTCATGTTGGATAGAATCTGGGACACCCGTTTCAGAAGTCGAAACACTTGTTCCGGAGGTTGGGACATCCGTTGCAGAGGTCAGGACGCCGTCTCAGAATCTTCTGTACCAGAAATGATCGTCTTAATCCTAAAATAACTCCAAATATTCATAAATACATCTAATGATATCCAATATATAAAATCATCATTACAAATAATCACAATAAGTATCAAATGCTTGTATAAAACTCAACATCACGTCATAATATTAATATGACGGTTTTTTACGAAGTACGAAGAAATATGTTTAACTCCGTAATATGAACAAATATTCACAAGGGAATATATTAATATGTGAATCCGAATATGTTATAGGAGTTGGAGACGCTACTTTTTGACACATAAAGGAAAAGTCGAGCATTTGTATGTGGAAAGCGATGTAAGAAGATAACGTTTAGATTTATTGTGTATGACGATGCGTATTGTTATACCGTGAATATAATAATATGCATTAGAATTTTTGGACGTAGTCACTAAATGTGGTTGACGTAAAATAATGACTATAATTACTGTGTGTCGTGATAAGATGATGTGTCTTATGTCTTGATTACTGGTATAAAGAGGATACGTGAGTAAAAGGAATGTAAATCCATAGATGATGAGATAATTGTATGGTATAAAACATAAAGAGCGTTATTTTTATCGTATTGTTATACAGTGACTTGATGGTGACATTTTTTCATCGATCTTATAAGCTCGTTTCGATATGAGAAAGACTCACTGCGGGGGTGGTGGTGGTGGTGTGGGGGTGGGTAATAAACTATAGTCCATTCTCCTGTATAGATTATGTGCAAATATAGGGATCTTATGTATGAGTTAGATTTAAAACCCTAGATTTTAGTTTGATTATCCCCTTTTACGGATGTCGTTTTTATTATGACAAATCTTTATCATGTTTATTGTACATACAGTAATATATAGTAGTAGTTATCATCAAACGACGAAATATTTGATGAGATAAAATATTTTTCATAACAAGACATGTTATCCTTTTCCATTGGGATTAGAACTTACAAATTCACAGTTCCAATGGCTACTCTCAAACTTCACCAGTATCTTCCCACAGACGAAATCGATACACTAGGGTTTTTCAATTCAGCATTTTGACCCGATTTTCATGATTACCCAGAAGCTGTGCAGTTAAAAAACTTATAATCCCAGTTGGGTTTTCTATCTTGGCTTAGAAATCTCGTGACTTTGCGATTCTGCATTCTTGTCTGCATTTGATCGTCAAAGTTTTGATTTTGATTAGGGTTTTATGATGGGTTTGTTGTTTATTGTGATGGGTTTTGTTGGTTTTGTGTTGGGTTTTGTTGGGACTGTGATTGCTTTGTGTGGAATGTGATGATAAAACCCTAAACCCTGAAACCCAATGAAAGGTGTATAGGTGTATATGATTGAATTCTAACTTGTTTCCTCTTCTGGGTATTTGGTGTTTTTTCTTGCAGTGGAATGATATAGGGTTTTCGGGGAATTGATCGCGGTTCGATTAGTGGGTAAGTGTGAAGAGATAGCATTGCATTGAGGTTTGAGGTTGTTGATGTGATTGTGAAGATGGCTTCGTGTTACGGTCATGCGAACCATGATGCTGCAAAAAGGGAACAAATAGTGACTGAGTTCTTCGCGAAAAGTCTTCATATTATACTCGAAGCACGCTCTCCTTTCATGCCGTCTCGCAATTTCAGAGGAGAAACTATTTCCTCGCCTGCTTCATCGTCCTCAAGTCATAGACCTAGGGATAAGTGGTTCAACTTGGCTCTATGCGAGTGTCCTGCTGAATTGGAGAACATCGATTTTTGGCAGCATTGTAATCTGAAACCAATGGTTGTCGATGTGGTTCTCATTCGTCGGTCACTTGATCATGAACCTGGGAAGTTTTATCCGTCCTCGAAAGATCGAGAAGAGAGGAGGCATGAAAAGGTTATAGAGAGTGTTATAGAGAGATGGGTAGTGCTGTATGAGAACCAAAAGGGGAAGGATAGCGCTTCGTCAAGCAAGAGATCTGCTACAAGTTTGACTGTTTTCTACAAAAAGCTGTTAGTACTATTGAGGTCATTGTATTCGACGGCACGGTTTTTACCTGCTAATAAGCTGTTTAGAGATAGAATTTCATCTGGACGACTCCGTGCTGCTACTCTTACTCATCGCCTGAGGTCTTTTATAAATCCTTGTATTGGCGGAGAAGAGGCCAATATGCAAAGATTCAGGTTCACACCTGTTGACAGCTTCTCTGGCCGGCTTTCTGTTTATGTATCATACAAGTCCTGTTTGCCAGATTTGCCCTTAGAGCCATCAACGCCAGAGTCTCCTCAGATTATACCTGACTATGTAGGGAGCCCTTTGGCAGTTCTATTTAAGAGTTTCCCTTCATTTCCGTCATACTCCCCTATTACAAGCAATAACAGTCGGAACACCGACATCTTTTGTGGCTCACCAGCTCCTCTAACTCACGTATCTGGGACCCAACATCCTCCTCCGACGAGCTTGCCATGTCGTTTTCCTGATACATCTCAAACGAAATACAGAATTGTGGGATTTGATGAGAAGCCTTCACCAACCCATTTTCCTCATGCCAAGTCGCCCAAGGAACCGCCGCAATCTGATTGTGCTTCGGGGAGGGTACGTTCAACACAACAAGCTTGTACCGGAACGCCACCGTCCTCTCCATCAATACCTGGTGTTCTTCGTGATAAAATTTCAGGCGCAAGTGGGCCAGTGGCTGAGAAGGTAACTTTTGCAGTCCTTGGGATAGTCTGTGCCTTGCTCGACTTATTTTGCAGTTGTTTGTTTTACTGATTTTGTATATCATCCTTGTCCCCTGTAGTGTTCTGTTCGGAAAGATGAAATTGGAAGAGCATCCAGAACAAAGTTATCATTCGACAGTTGTTTGTTTTACTGATTTTGTATATCATCCTTGTCCCTGTAGCGTTCTGTTCAGAAAGTTGAAATTGGAAGAGCATCCAGAACAAAGTTATCATTCGACAGTTCACCGAGGGCGTTGTTTTCTAGAAGCTCAAGCGGGCTGGATTATGACAACTCGGGGTTTGATTGTCCATTTGCTCTAGATGAGGATGATATGATTGATCCGGGTGGCAGGTATTAGAAATTTTTTGTTTAAAGTCGTACTTGTTCATTCTGATTTGCTGGTTTTGTTTGAAATTCACTTCATAGATCGTCACTATCTTCTTTCCAAGTGCCAGTTCCCCTAGGTTGATTACTGCTAAAGAAAACCACTTTTGAGAAATTGGTAACCAATCTTGTGAAGTTCGTTATCTCGTTTGTACGCTGCGGTCAGCCCGATATCAAACATAGGCATTCAGTTCGTGCATAGTTAAGAAGAACCTGTTTTTAATACGCAGGGTATGGTATGAGGAACTTCAGTTATTGGAAACTTTTGGCACATTGTTCCAAGTATGCAGAACTCTGGGGGTGAGGTAGGTGAATAGGTTAGAGAACACAGTTACTATGGCCTAGAAGTCATGTTAACTGTTTAAGGTTATTAGGATTCAGGCCGTGGTAGAACGTCGATTATACAACAATTCAGTATCATATCCTGCTACACTGAACGAGAGTATATTTCTATGTTTGACATACTTCCTCTGGGGATGGATAATAGGAAAGCCACTTGCGTGCAAAGTACGTATGTTGATAGCCTTGGTTGTTTTTTCTTATGTATGTCTCTTTAACTATTTGAAGAGCTTGGCTACCGGTCGTCTTGGATTCATGAAAGAACTTATTTACAGAAATATGAAGTTCCCTGATTATTTAGGGGGAATCCTAGAGATAGAGACTCACGTATCACTCTGTGATGGTCCAAATCGGATGATGGAGCTAGTAGGATGACCTTAACCAAGGACAGCAATCGAGTGTTCCCATATTAAATCTTTTCTTTGAAAACACCGAGTTTTGTAGTCGAAATGCCTTTCCATGTGCTCTGAGCTGCTCTATGATCTTGTTTTTGCACACAACTTAATACTGGTATCGGTACCTTGAGGATATAGCGAGAATCTTGGTGGAAGTCATCGAGCCACTGATCATTTGACTTTCCTAACTTATAGAGCAAGTTTTCACCATCCTGTGGTAGAGGTGACTGGCGAGGGGAGATGGACAGGAAAGATGGTTTCAATTTAGTGTTGAGCAGCACATGTTGTATCAACTCCTATTCTTCTTCCTCTTCCGTGGTAAACCATGGAGGGCTGGAACATTTGAAGCAGCCGGCAGCCCATGTGTTGTCTCTTTGATCATTTCATTGCTTAGGTGGAAGAAGCATAGAAATCCCTATAAATAGCCCTTAATTCTCCCCTTGTGAATCATCCTCAAAAACACAAAGAAGCTTCAGGTATCGGAAGCTTAAGGAATAAAGTGGTGTATTTTTAGAGTGTCTAAATAAAAATGTGGTGTAATCGTGAGTGATAAACACAATTAGAATGTGATTGATTTATAAATGTACGAGTTTGTAATATTTTATTATTATTAGAGATTACATTTCTCGATAATTAAGTTCCGACGATCCGATTTCTTAACATTTAGGCCTTGGACGAAGGAAGACACTTTGGTTTGGTCTCAAGGAGGGTGATGATATGCAGTCTCTTTTACTTCTTATGTCTTTCCACGAGACATCTTTGTTCCATTACTTCGAAATGACATTTCAGGTTTTGTAGTGTTAGGCTGACAAATCTTTAGTTACAATACCTGGGTTTGATCACAACATACGAGAGTAGTGAATATAGGTCACAAGTTCAAGGCTTATCATCCTGCGTCTTTATGTTTGGCTTAAAGTGGATCGGTGTACTGTCGACACTTGAAGCACATAAAAGAGGGTTGCACGAGGTTACAGAAGGGCCTTCTATCACAGTCAATAGTCAGATCAATGAAATGTTGGTTTGCGAGCTTGGTAGCAGCTTGTCTAGCCCCTTGCTTCTTGATTTCGCCATTAGCTTATCTAATCCCTTGCTTCTCGATTTTACCATTAGCTTATCTAGCCGATGCTAACTGCTCTCTCATTTCATGCTTGTTGCTGGACCCGGACGAAGAGTTCAGAAACGCGAGAAGGGTGAACCATTTGAAACCAGTGGAAAGTCAGCTCTAGTGACGAGATCTCAAGATGCGGCCGTGGGTGCTCTTCTGCTGATGCTGAATAGCGCCCCGCCTCTACAGCTAGACTTAATAAATGGCTTAACGAACTGCTCGCCAGCCTCTTTGCCGAAGGGATCAAGCAACTGAGGCCAAAGTCTCCATCAGATGTCTAAGGAAGCTCCAAGACACATTACTGGTACTTCTTCAAGTTTTGTGTGTACAGGACAAGCGATGCCAAAAACAGTGGCTCATGCACTGGATGAGATTCGGGGTTTCAGGGACATGAGAGAGTCGTTGCAGAAGTGCTCCTGTCCGCCACGTTATGCCTTGGATAAAGTTTAAGATACTTCTGGAGCGTGCCATATCCGAGTGAGAGCTCAAGGTTCTTTATCTGGATTTCGTATACAGCGCCTCGGGTTTTATTTTTCTGGTCTTCCCCCTTTTACCGTGGGTGACTACTCTGTTAATTTTCTTCTAGAATAGCCGGAAAAGAAAACGAACAATAAGTAAAGAAATACAGATAGAAAATGATAAGCGTAGATAGAACTTAAATGATTTTACTGTTAGCCGGAGGTATAACGATGGAGGCTAAGTGGAATGATTTTCATGTATAGAAGTGAAATCTCAGTTGTATTTGCCCCAAATTGTACAGATTACAATTGAGATTAGTTTACTGTTAGCTCTTTACAGTTTACTTAAGTTGCGTAACACACGCATCATCAATTTATTGTGGAATTCATCATGTTATGAGTTTTTGTCGATGGAGTTATTTTTTTTCATTAAAGATTACGATCCAGAGCAGAATAAGGATTGGATTATCTGCATTCACATAAACAATCAAGAGAGGATGCGCCTAACGCTTGTCAAAATGTGCTCCGTTTGGGAATCGCACGCACGTTCAAGTACACCAAGAATGCTTAATCTCTGAGAGCATTTGCAATGGGTTTCTAAATCATTCTCTATCCCCAAATTTGAGGAATTTGACAAAAAATGATACGTGTAATGGATTTTCTATTCATATCCCTATTTTTATATCATTTTTTATTCTTCATTTTCTTTCCCAATTCTAGAGAATTATAACCTCATTCCTTATACATATTTTACTCTTATTTTATACTATTTCAAATTCTACAAAAATAATTACTATTTAAAATAAAGTTTTTGAACTAGAAATTATAAATTTGAAAAAATAAAATATAAAAAGATCATAATTTATTTTAAAAAATATTTTTAAATTAAAAATTAAATTCATTTAAATATTTAGTATCACAAAAAGTATAATAAAAATCGATATTAAAATTTCTCATATGAAAATAAATATAAAAAACAATATAAAAATTGGTATAAATGTTGGGCGACTGAATCGAAAACTGAATCCCTATTTAGAAAAAATGACACTGTATTACTGTATTGTAGGGATATGGATAGAGAAACTATTGCGAATAGTCTAAGACCTTTGCTAACGATTGGTGTGCTATTCCCTAATCGATGCGTATTATTGGGTAGAAACCTGATCGCGTGGTGAAATCGATGCGTTATGGGGTAGTCTATACCTGATCTGTGATACAACTTAAAGAAGCACTAAGAAAGCAAAAACCCGCACATCATGGCAACGAGAAAGTCCCTGTAAGCTGAGATATTGGGATTGGGATATTTAGAATGATATTTGTTAGCTGTTGGACCTTTTACCTTCGCTTTTCATCCGCCTCATCTCGCACAAGCTCGAAAGTACAAGATAATTCCATTGGCCGACGATAGAAGGAAGTCCAATAGAAAAGTACACGACGTACCATTATTCATCGACGAAAGAACAATGTTGATCTTGAGATATTTGAAAGATACTTTGCTAGGCAATGGAACTTTTGCTTTTGCTTTTCCTCCATGTCACCTTGCACAAACCGCTAAGGCACGACGAACTAGCAGTAGCACTTTCAAATGAACAATGATGTAGAACTTGGAAAAACTGCTGGAAAAGTTCATGCTTCGTTGGATAATTCACAAGTTTATAGTATCACTTGATGTTTCATACAATAACCAATACATCAGTGTTCTTGCACTGCGAGCTGTAGCGCCATCAACTAGGCTAGCATCTGAAGAATGCCAATGATATCGTGAATGCCTATACACAAAGTTCGATGCATGAAACATTAGTAGTAACATAATCATAAGGAACTTTCCTGTAAGCAATTTTCCTCCCCGGCTACATCTCAGCGAGATCTGCTTGTACACTTGAACATGGATATTAGCGATATTTCTCCAAGAAAGAGTGATAGATAGCTGCTCCTTCATGATACATATCACGGTGGCAAAACTCGAATCCAATCATGAAAATCTGGTTCGAGAACTCAGAGCCGTCTGACCTCTAATCACTTCACCCGCTTGTGGAAGAGAAGAAGACTTGATTCGCCTGATACAAGCTAGTCGAATTGGTCAAATCATTACGGATCCTTGAGAAGCTAAAATGCCTGCCATGTAACAAGTTTTAAATGTGATAGCATATTAGGAAACAAATATTAAACCAAAACCAACTCGACCAATAATAAAGCGGCAGGCAACGACCCATAGGGTAAGATGAGTGGGAGAAGTAGATGATTAATACTTGTTCTTTCGGTATAAAAAGCTACCGTATAGAATCAAGCAAGATAAAGCGACAGATCCTCTTGTTCCACGGTATAAAAAGCTACCTTTATTATAAGGATAAAATATTTCAACTTACAATCATAAAACAAACAAACAAGATGATTAAAGCTAAAATAACATGCGCATTATCTTTGATAAATACTTAGTATTGGCCATTGCAGGATGTCGTCCAGCTGGTTACGACTCCGGTCACAAAAGAGATACTATGAGTATTGTATATAATCTTCAGCCAATTATGGGATCAAGCAATACCTGGTTTTCGACAATAGATAATGACAAGTAGATGATTCTTGTTTCCTGGAGCACATAGAGTTATATGACCCTTTTGAACATAACTAGAAGTCCTTTATGTGCAGAATTTACTTTACTAAAAATACTGCATGGGACCCCAAACTAAATCCGCGCATATCAGTTCTAATGCGGATCATGAGAATCCTGAAGATAACATAATCGTATCCAAGCACACTCCATTCCCATCACGACGTGAATAAACAAAGTTCGCCACTACTTTGTTACTGATTGGTTTGAATACTTAAGGTTGAAGCATACGTCAAAATATGCATAACTAACAAATAAGCTTGATCTATTTGTCAGACACTCATGTTAACAGGGTTGGGGTTTAGAAAACACGCTAAGATTTGATCGTAACTAGTGTTTCACGGGATAAGGTCGTATACTCTTTCTCCCAATCCCGCCGGCAGCGAGGAAACAGGAGCACTGCATCGGTTTACCCAGCTCACGAAAGGTGCATGAAGCTTGACAAAATGTGAAGAACTTTTGATCAACAGTATACATCAGAAAAGAGATCTGACTCACCATTTCACCTTCTAGTAGGGGCGCAAAGTTGTAGTGCTTTTCCAAGCTGAAGTCCAGTACTCTCGGGAGACTCTAGTTCTTTGCACCTGATGATAAGCTTATATCAAGTTACGGTACTATATCGGATTTAATCAAACCACCTAGAAAACAAAGGATCTGAAAGAAAAGGGAATGTTCCCACGATGCCCACGCGAAAAGGTTACGGAAAAGTGCATGCCGCATTGGGTTCCTTAATAATCCTTCCGCCTAGTTGGGCACTTGCCTTAATGAAACTAGACTTGAGTCTAACTGCAAATTGCCAAAACAACAAAGTACAGGATTTGTTGCCGGGAACGAAACACTGCGAAAAAGAAAAGGCATGAGGAGCAAAGATAAAGATTTATGTGGCTTCATAAGAGCTTAACCCGCCGGCCAAAGCTTCAATTCTGTGTCTTTTAGGTGTTGCAATACGATACTAGTAGTCCGCCTGTTTCATAAAATTTGGGGACCCTTCAACTGTGAATAAAGCACCGCCCTCCTACAAATAACAACTCCTGACACCTTTCTAATTTACACCAAACACTTCTCAAGTCAGTCGTTTGTGCTAAAACTGGTACAGACCCTATAGTCCATACTCACTTTTCTGCCCCGATTCACGGTACTCAATAAGTAGATGAATAATAAGCCACAGAAGAAGATCTTAGGAGAACATCCCAGATTACAGAGCGAGTTGTGGCTAATAATCAAGGACATCAGGAGCCAATGATGATAACCACTTAGAGGTTTAGAATACTGCAATATGGCTTATTTACTCGGTAGCAAAAAAAGTGAGTTCCAATTTCATGATGATCAAAACCTGGCTATATCAGGACTACAGGTTTCAGCATAAGGGTGGTTTTGAGGCAAGGAACCTATCAGCATGAAGGATTAGTTCCAATTTGCGTGATGATCAAATCATCCAAGAGAATGGAACTTACTTTATGTCCTTTTTGGGGACCCAAGAGTCGGCCCCGAACAGCACTTGGAACTCAGAAATCAAAAAGTTCCACTCACTTTTATGCACGGCACAAAGTGGAGAAGAGACCCTTTTAGATAAGTCTGTTAATGTACGATAGGGTTTATTGCAGAATCAAAGGAGCCAGATATCCAAAATTTCATGCATTAGACTCAACAACCAAGGCCAAATATGCTTAACATATGTTTCTTTACCATATCCACTAATCCATTGTTAGCTCAATCTTGTACTGCTAAAAAGAGATGCCTACAGCCCAATGCAACCACAATTCCATTCTTGCCTTTCCCGATAATCTGAATCTAACATGTTATGAGATTAGTTGTCCAAACCATCATCTCCTCACCAACTCCGACAAGCTTTATCGTCCTCAAAACCCTGTATCATAGGCGGTACCATAACCTACAGTCACCAGCTGTCGAGTGTCGACTTGTGTTATTTCTTCACAGCGGCCACGCTATTATTTTCCCACACAAAGAAGGCCATTGTTTTCCCTCATGAAATTGGGATTATTAACTTTACTCTCTGTTGCTAGATATGAAGCTCTAAAGCCTACTACAATGACTTCTCAATCCGGGGTTTCCCAATTCTGTGAATCTAACACAGGGATTGTCAAATGGTTTATAAAAGATGAAAATGTGAGTGGATAGATACATAATAAACAGACGGCACCCAGAAAAGGCAGAATAAAGTTTTTCAATTTCCTCTATATATAAGGTCCCTTTGCTGCACCACCATATTAAGCCAAATCCACTTTACTCCACAGAAACTCGAAAGATGTTTAGTTCTACTTCTACTTCTACTTCCTCCATCGTCTTATTCCAACATCTCCCAAGTAACCTTCACATAAGAAGGTTGCTTCTTGATTCACCACGTTTCCAACGACCATCCGCTATAACCACTTCCCCCTCCTTAGACGAGAACCTACCATCAGGCATATATGCCGCCGCTAGACGTTTTGATTCCAATGTGGTTATGGTGCTATCAGTTCTCTTGTGTGCCTTAATCTGCTCACTTGGGTTAAATTCTATAATAAGGTGTGCTCTAAGGTGCTCAAGCGTGGCCAGAGCATCCAACAACAATGAGAATATTTCTGCTCAGGAAGCCAACACTAACAAAGGCATCAAAAGAAAGGCCTTGAAAGCGTTCACGACAGTAATTTACTCGGCTGACCTGAAACTACCAGGATTGGCTGCTGACTGCGTGATTTGCTTGTCTGAGTTCAGCGCAGGGGAGCGCTTGAGGCTGCTACCAAAGTGCAAACATGGATTTCACCTTCGTTGCATAGACAGGTGGCTAGTTTCACACTCTTCATGTCCTACCTGCAGGGACAATTTAATGGAAACATGTCAAAAGATTGTCGGCTGCAATCCACCGAACTCATCGCAACCACCACGACAACCACAACCAGCAGCGATACCACAACTACAACCAGCAGCGATACCACAACCACAACCAGTAGCAACGCCACCATCACCACCACAGGAAACTACAATAGATATCATGCCGCTACAGCGGGAAGATGTAGTACATGAGTACAGAGGTAGTTCCTTGAATTAAATGGAACTTGTATGAGGCCTTTTCTTGATTGGCAGAGTTTATAGACGTAGCTATTTCGCATTTCAAGAATCAAAGTATTGGATCTCAAAGGTTCTGATGTGTTCACTTCTTCCAGTACTTCTGACATCGCATTAAGAAAGTGTTGAGAAACTATTTCCAGTTACTGGTGTAAGAATGGCACTATCAAATTCTCTTGGTTTAGAACTGTTCACTTGTCATACCACTAACATAACATCATAAGATATGGTAAATCTCTTCCAAATACAAACAGCAAGCAGAAATACAAGCAAACGGTGAAAAACCAGAATAACTGAGATTTAAACGTCAATCGAGATGGAAATACTAAGAAAGATGATCCTAACAGCATTAATCATAAAACTGACATTAGGGGACCTTTGCCTGTGGCCTTGGCTAAGAAAATAGCCCCAAAGAAATGGGCATTCGATCCGTGGCATACATTTCACAGGTATGTTGAGGCTAAAAGTGTCCACCATCTTTGGAAATTAATATGCAATGTTCGATACGCCATAATAAACATTTAGCCTCGAGCTTCATGCAACTGCTGATTACAATGTATCGAAATACATTATACTTACCACGAAAGAAACTACAAAAGTGTGGATGATTCATCTGGGAGGGCTTAAAACAGACCATAAATGAACGAACACATGAACTTTACCGCCAAAGTTACATCAGCAACTGTGGCTTGATACCATGGTAATTTTCTTTTCTGGTTGGAAGGCGTAAAATTGTGTTCCCTATATGGAAAAGAAAATCTTAATTCTGAACTTTTCTTGATTTCGTACTCCACTATTGAGCAGGACACCATAAAAAGCATGGAAAGAACAAAAGAACATAGTTGACGAGGTATCGGTTATGGTCCTTTATGGTTGCACTTGAGAGACTATCCACAAAAGAATCAGTGTGAGCAAGAAATGCAAAGAGAAGATTACTGTATTCCGCCGTCAAACGGTACTGATTAGGAGAAGTGAGATCGCTACATGGACAAAATTGACTGGTAAATTAATATTTTTTTCGTTTCATATTTAATATAATGATTTTTTTAGGTCGTTTTAATTTTATTTTCATATTTGAAATAAAATTTATATTAAATTAAATACACTATCACATTATATCTCATTAATTTCTCTCATATATTTTCACATCAACTTCCACCATCATAAAAAAATACAATATACTAATCTAATTTAACTCTCATATAAAATCTCATATCGAATTAAACTGTTGTATATAATTCGAAACGGAGGGAGTAAGGGAGAAGCCAATGTCCAGAGGATGCTCAAAGCACAGTATCTTGTTTTCAATCAAGGAAACAGTTACAATGGCAGTAGGTACCATGGAACCAAAAAGATATTGAATCAATCATCATAACAAAGCGTGCGGCAGAGTGAAAATAAAACTTCAATGAAGCTTTGGACAACGAACACCATTGTGTGGAGACATTTGTATTCAACACAAGTGAAAAAAATATTGTAGATTATAGGATTTTTTGAAGCCATTAAGTAGACAGGAAAAACTGCAGACAACACAGAGGTACTTTATCCTCGGGACCTTCGCACCAATACTTAAACCCATATGTACATGCTCATGAAAAACGCGCCTCATATCCAAGGTGATAAAACTTGACCCGAATTATGGATATTTGATTTCACTAGCTTGATTTTGATCCATTTGAACCCCAATTACTTGACCTGCTTGAAGATAGCAAAATACTAGATTTAGGTTGACTGGCACAAAATGTAACACTAGAGTCTGACCTGAAAAATCCAACACAACTGAGACGCTTGTCAGTAACAAGGTAAACTCGACAAGAAAAAACTACTAAGCTTACATGGTGATTATACCCAAACCAACTTAACCTGGCTAAAGTGGTACCCATATGATCCTGGTCATGGGCGGAAGAGATTCTCTTGCTAGAATCTTTGGTACAACAATCAAATATTATGAGCCAACTTTAAATCCTGAAGTATGAATAGATCACGTTCATGCATAAAAGATACTAATGATCTTAATCTACAACACACATCTCCATCAATATTAGTAATAGTATAAGATGTTGTGCAAGCTGTGTTCGGCTCCTGTCGGGGGCAAAGAAAGATAAGCATAGGGATGGGCATTTTAATCCGTTCCGTCGGGATCCGTTGCGTTCCGTCCCATACGGAGCGGGGTATTTTTCGTATTGAACGGGACAGGGTACGGATTGATCCATTCTGTAAAGATCACGGGACGAAACAAAACGGGATGATGAAAATTCGCAGATTAACGGGATGATGTGATAAAAATCCGCGGGATATGTTGAGATTTGACCAACATAAATATTATAAAAAAAATTCACAAAAATTCAACACATATACAAATTCGCGTATCAGATCAACATATTGTCCATAATATATGGGAGGGAATGAGTAACTTTTTCTAATAAAAAAGGAGTAATTTTTTTAGTAGTAAAATAACGTATCAAAATACGTAATGAATAATACAATTATTATATAATATTATATCTTTTATATATATAAAAAAAGTACTTTGTATGTAACATTTTCTTTTTAGACCATAAATACGTCATTAATTGGTATAGTAAGAATCACTCTCATAAAGGAAGTAGAAAATTTTATCTAAAATCTATAAAAATTAAACATGTGTATAAGATTTTGTACGGAATCAAATGAAAAAGAAATAGGACGAAATAGAAAGTGAAAAACCATATTTGGACGCAATCAAAACAGCAGCAAACTTCGCTTATACAACATCAAAATTTCTACTTATGTATTGTGTTTTTTTCTTTTGCACCGCGTGCTGCGAGGTTTACGTTTCAATTCCATATTTGAGTGCAGTCGCCTCACGCTCGATTTTCTGACTTCAGTGCTCAAAACGAGATTCTCATGTTCTTTGCCTACTCATGAATCGATTGTTATCGACTTATCGTATTGATGAATAGATTCCTTACCTACTGATCAGAGTGATAATAAATTATGTAAGTAGTGTAACGTCTATCAAAGTGCTCCATGTACTAAATCTTCGTACCCGTTTTTTTTTTTTTTGATAATAAATTGTAACCCTCGTGGCATTATTGCTGTTAGGGTCCCACAAACCCTATCCAGACAATTCAACTTAACTCGGTTTAGAATAAATCCAAATGAAAATATACTTAAAGCATTATCAAACTAGATCCACAGGTTTACTTATTTATTACATATTAAAGCAGCAGAAACTTAGAAATGTTGTCCCAAACATTAATATTACAAACAGGATCATAACTTAATCAAAATCTGTTCTCAAGTCTTGCACCTGAAAATAAGAAAATCAAGAAATAGAAGAAAAGTAACGCCGTGAGGTATACGAGCTCAGTAACGCGCTGGCCCCCATTTCAGGGGAAGCACAAAAAGAAAAGAAGGGAGAACAATCTATCCTGAAACCATAACAAAATCAGTCATGCAATTAACATTCATGACAGACCATAAATCCCCTGTTGTTAACACTGTGACCTTAACCAAACATGTAAATCCATAACTTCTTCAAGAAGCTTAAAGTCCGGGATCACTCGAAACAGGGGATCAACCTGTAACGACGCCCAAGGGTCTCCTGCACCAAGATACTCCACAACCTGACAACCTCACAGGGTTGTCTACGCGTATAAGATGACTAGTCGCAACTACTCATCCCTGTATAATAACACAGAAATACAAACATAACACAGCACAACATAACACAACACACAGGGCAAAACTACCCATCACGTGTTAATATACAACTAGTATATTAACATGTATTGTCATCCAAATCAAGAATCTAAACGTTACCTTATATGTGAGTCTCGGGTTGTTTACTTTATACCAAAGAAAAAACAGTTTACGTCTCACTTCCTGCACAGTATAAGTACGATACGGTCGTTACTACATACTTCTTTCATATATTCATTATTTTCACGTATTCATGTGTATTATACACCTATAAATACATCTACTACATCATTAAGTATTCTTACGTACATTTCGTTATTTTCATGTATTTACGTATATCGCATAAATACGTAAACTTCTACTTATTTTTATTCAACTTTGTATTCTTAACCTTTTATACAATTAAACACGTATTTTTCTGTAGTTTCTTATCCAAATACTGTATTTTAGTAGACATAAAGGGTATACGGCTTGATACGACACATAAATACATTGAAAAATAATTTCCTGGACTGGCTGAGAGGCGTCGCGGCCGCTACAAATCTTGTCTCGGCCGCGACTGAATACAGGCCACTAGCTGATAGTTTTTCAGATTTTCAAGCCTAACTTCGAACGCGCATAACTTCCTCGTTTCTTAACCAAAATTGAGTGATTCTTGATTCATTGGAAACTTCAAGAAGTCCTCTACGACTCATTTGCTGAATCAGCCTCTAACTGGGGTAAAAATGCGTTCTAATGTTGAACATCAAAGCTGTCCAAGAAACTGGTATGGCTGGTTTGTTCATTTTTGCGTTTTTGCCAATCAATTCAATCCCAAATGATCTAAAACTTCATAATCATAACATTTACTTAGTTCTTGTCATGTTTGTTCAGTTTTGGGCTTATTTGATACATAAAATCTTAGGTTTCGGGGTCTCACGAGCATAACTCGTCTTTTGATTCAAATAACACGTTCTTCGTTCGTGACCTGTTTTTCATGTTATTTTCCTTGTTTTTTGATCACATATAATCGATTAAGAATTGAAAACAGAAGTGGCGTAGCTCACCCTCTCGTTGAAACAGTTTTGAACCCGGTTTGCTTCCTTTGACGTGAAAAACACCCCTCTTGTTCCTTTGATGGTTCGAACGCCTTCTCCTCCTCTCCTTCTTCCTTCCAGCAACTACCACAGCCTCACCCCGAGCTGTTGTGATCCTTAAGAGCTTGGTTTCGTTATAGTCCGAGCTTATCCCAAGAGAACCAAGAAGAAAGAAGAAGGTGAGGGATGGTGTGAGGAGACGGGAGAAAATGTGCTAATGGTGCTTCCCTGGATCTCCTTGGTGATGAGAATGGGTGGAGGAGTAAGTGGAAGGGAGTGGGAAAGGTGGTTGTCGTGGTGGGTTAGGCGGGAACCTAAGATAGAATAAGGCAAGAGTGGAGATGGTAGGAGAAGTGGTGGGGAGAAAAGGAGGGAAAGAAGTTTGGTGGGTAGTTTTAAAAAACATCCCCGTTCCGTTTAATCGCAAGATCAATTAATCCCACATCTCCCACAGTCTTCACTCAAACTTTACCACCACGCTCAAAAAATATTATTAATTAACATATAATTTTTCAAATTTTTTCGCGAATCCCAACTTCGTCACAAGTTTTAATGTTACGAACGCAACGTTACGTCTCAAAACTTTGAAACGAGATTCGTTTCTTACTTTTAATTTATTACAAAAAAGAAAACGCATATTTTCGTTACGTTTATTAATTTTCGAACTATTATTTGTTCACAATTTTTATTTTTATTTGATCGTAATTTTTTGGGGCTTTACATAAATCTTGGTACACTATTGAGTAATATCATCTTCGTTGTCTTTCAATTATTATTATATGTGATACTAAATATAACATAAAAAAATTATAGATTAATGAAGAGTGTTAAAAAATAACGGAGTGAGAGAGCGGATTAACGAGATACGGAACGAATTTTAATTAAACGGAGCGGATTGACGGGGTATTTGACAGATATGGATCGGGATAGAAATCCGGCGTTGTAAAAACGGAGCGGGGAAATTTTGATCCGTTCTCTAACGGAGCGGAGACGGGGGACGGGGTAAAATTAAGGGAGTAAGAACGGATTTTCTCCGATCCGCTCCGAATCCGCTCCATGCCGATCCCTAGATAAGCAAATGAATACTTCAGATAATCCCCAAGCAATCTAGAGTGTAGCTATCAACTGATTTTTATGCAAATGAAAATTGTGGATAATGACAAGTAGACAGATTGTTGTTCCCTGCATCACATATGGCTTAAGGCCCTTTCCTCCTTTCTAGCACAAGCAGGATGTCCTTCTATCACCATGTGAAGTTGCTTTAACTTAGTGCGCCATAGGTCCTCAAAATAAATCCACAAAGAACATACCAAAGCTGATTGCAGGGAATCATGGCAATACTACAATAAGGATTGATATCTGAGAGATAATGTGATGTCACATTTCATTAATGTTCATCATAAGAGTAACCATTGAAGTACAAAAGATATGGATATGGAAATCTGGTCGATGTAAAAGGATTAGGAAATAAATTTATGTAATGTGAAGATATCCTGCGACTTGACAAAGAACTCTGAGACTAGTAACACGCAAAGAAACTATACAAGACACCTCAAGGACGATATCAAAAGTTTGATAAATAAATAAATAAATCCTTTTCAATCCTCCTTCGGCAAAAACGTGCTTATTGCAGGCAATTCTTTGCAAATCATATCTATGATCCCATACAGTAGAACATATCAAGGTGACACCATTATTATTAGGACTCTAACAACCTATGCAAGCAAGAATTGAACCTGCCTCTAGAAATCGGCAAGGCGAGAAAGGATCCATTCTAAGGAGCCTAGCAAATCGGCTCAGAGTTACTTGAGCTGTTTAGGACAATTACCCCACTATAAACTCTTTCCTTCTGTTCTATATGAACAAATTAAGACTTGAGGTAATCAGGCAACACTACCACTCTCACATGACCACACCAAAGGACAACCACCACCACTACAGGTCCTGGCGGACTGAGCATAATAAGTGGTTTGGATTAAGGTTTAGATGAGTGGATGGAGCTATAGGTTTTTAGTACAGGTCTAAGAAAGTCGATGGAGGCTCGTTGCCAAGTCAGAACTCAGAACGGGCAAAGGCCAATCACGACTGCTAATGCAGTCAGCGATGGAGGCCAAGAGTCATGAGCACCAATGACAATGGCAACTTCCCATAAGCTGGAGATCATGGCCCATTGAGAAACTTGTCTATCAGTTTTTTTTAAAATAGATACTGTAAACTAATCTAACGGTATTGAAGCACACTCAATTTCCACAACATGAATTATCAAAGATTATCACTCTCTTTCTACTTGATTCAGATTGCTTTTGTCATAAAGCATACGAAACATGACACGATAGATATATGCAAGTTGCGGTGAAAACATCCATTGCAACTAAGCGAATCAGCCGCCTTGACTTTCTTATCAAAAAAGAGAAAAATTCCTTCAGGTGCTTTGAGCTTGATGCAGTGCATGCAAGAAGTTTTGCTAAATAGTATGAAAAAGGAGTACTGAGCACTGAGCACTGAGCACTGAGCACTGAGCACTGAGCAGTGTTTTAAAAGGCACTAGGCGCATTGAGGCGCCAAGGGTCATTAGGGCCTAGGCGCAGGGCGTGCGCATCTTCCAAATGAGGCTCAAACTAATATACACACATAAATATTGTATTTTTATTTATTCATTAAAAATAAAACACCAACATATTCAATGCAAATAGAATGAGCAAAGCATCATACGTTCAAACTCTTCAACAAAACATAACAAAATACAAATAACTTTTTTAAACGACGTTTCATAATTCACTCATCATCGCTCCAATGGTTATTCTTGTTTATCCCTATATCAAATTCTTCATCGTCACACTCCACGTTAACTTCATTGGTTCGTTTTTTACCATTAAAATCTAACAAAACTTGATCGTTTTTTAGAAATCAGCTTTTATTTACTTTTTTAAAACTTGTATAGGATTCATGACCAAAAAGAAAGAATTTTTTTTAAAAATAATTGAAGATGTTATTTTTAGAATTTTTTTATATTTTAAAAAAATAATAATAAATTATATATTAGTGTGTCTAGGCGTGTCTTCTCCCTTGATTTGAGGCACGCGCCTTAGTACCTAGGTGCTAATTTTTTGAAGTCGCCTTGCCTAGCGGGTTACGAGGCCCTTGTCATTGGGCCTCGTGCCTAGGCACACCCGAGACGCGCCTAAGCGAGATTTTTAAAACAGAGGTACTGACTCACCATATCACCTTCACGTAGGGACATGACAATGTAGTGTGTTCAAAACTGAATACGCTGCTCAGAGACTCTAATTCCTTGGCACCTGGGAAGTTCAGAAATAATCATAAGTTGCTATAACAGATGGATTCAAACATAAAGAAGCAAAAACAATGATAAGAAAGCGTGATAGTTAATGAATGTCTTCTCACACAGTTGATTAGCAGGTCCTGTAGAATGTCTAAATTCACTATGTTTTACCAATGGTCCTCAATTGTATCTAAAACTTCTTTTCCCTATTAGGCATTCACCTAAGTAATGCGAACTAGATTTGGTCCAGATGGATGCTTTTTCGTTGGGAGTGCAGAGATTACTTAGTCAGGAGTAGAATTCTACCTCGTCCTTGATTGCTTCAGTTTTCAGTATGTGTTTCTAAGAGTAATAACAATAGTACTTCTATCCCGATCAATAAAACAAGAGTGTCTATCAACAATAACTAAACTTATAGGCCATGTTTGATGCGCAGAATAAAGGGGAATTAGATAACTAATACGGTTAATCCCACGTTTGATAGGAAAAATAACACTGGGATTAGCAATTCCATCTAGTGAGATAACCCCTCTAATCCTCTCACTATCAATCTCACATCCCCCTATGATATTATTAATCCCACAAGTCGAGATAACTACTTAAACACCTCTATTAAACCGTTGTCCATCGTCCTACCACCCACTTGACATTACCCACCGCCCAACGTCGATCATCGACAATCGATCGCCCACTCTCGACCGCTGACCGAAAATCGTCATCCGACGACTACAAATCATCGATCGCCAATTGATCGATCGATCGCTGCTAGTGCGCTTTTGTTTCTTTTGTCAGAGGAGCTGGAAGGAACTGGAAGAGTATTCTTGTTTCATGAAGGTCCATGATGCTAAGTGCGCTTACTTTTTCCCTCCGTGGGGCCCATGTCTTGTTTCTTCTCCTAGTTAAGCAAGCAGAGTCTGGAATT
>JAOVYX010015485.1:0-27711 GCA_035668315.1 Drosera spatulata | reverse complement strand
CCCCCCCTTTTTTTTTTTCCCTAGGCTATTGATTGTAACTCTAAGGATTACAATATACAAATATATTTAAAACATGCTTAACTTAAAAAAAAAAAAAAAAAGCTCAACTTTAAAAATAATGAATTATATGTACAACAAATATTTTACCACCAAGCTGTGCACAATCATAACGCAGACTACACCCAAATGGAGGGATCTCTCGTCGCCTCATTGGGAGAACAATTGGAGCAGGATATCTTTTTCCTTTCAAACTTTAACAACAAAATATTACATTTAATGTCGATGTCGCTGATTTTCAAGTACGCAATTTTTCATTATGTTCCGGGACCATCAGTGAATCGATTCAGTAAATTTCTAATATTCAATATTGATAACGGCCAACTAGTTCAAGTGTCCTGCTACATGGAAGCACCAAGGCTTTTGAATATGGGAATGATAACCAGCCAACATTGAATTTAGCTAACCTCCGCTAAAAAAACAGATGAAAAATTTTTGAAATACAAAGAAAAACATCAATGGTGGAGATTGACTTGAAAAAACACAATAAGGTGCTTTTGAAGCACAAAAATTATTTCATATATATATAATACAAAACATCCATATAGTAAAACATTAGTTTGTGTACACTAGTTTGTGTACAAAAATAAATGGATTTGATCACTATCCAAAAATTGAGAGTTAATTTAGATTTTGATGGAATTAAAAAGAATTTTATTTTTAAGATATATATTTTATAAAATATTAAGATTTTTCAACTTTATATGATATTTGTTTACTCCGAAAAAAGATATTACTATTTGATTCAATTAAAAATGAGAATAATGCTAACACGGTGTTGACCGTTCCTAGAACCGAAGGATAACCACTTTCCCCATATTTGTGGATCCCGTCAAACTGGCCTTGTTTTACATCATTTCTCTATCTCTCTTCTTGTTTTTCTCCTTTCTTTTGTTTTGTATAGCAGTATTTAAGGACAAAAAAAAAAAAAAAAAAAGGAAACTGCTCGGTTGTTGTGCTAGAAAAAAACGGTGGCAACCGTTCCTTCCATAAACTCATTAAAAATAAATCTAACGGTTGATTCATCATATAAAAATAAATATTAAATATAAAATATGCAATAAAGTTAAAACCCCTAAAAGACAAAGCTACAATCTCAAATGTTTTCGTTTAATATATAAGTATATATTCATTTGGTAAAAACAACGACTAAATGTAAAAATATTCAGACCTTAAAAAACTATTTAGATAACTTATTCTCTTGATAAAAAAAAAGACTAAATCTATAAATAGGCGACCAAGCTACAAGCTTAATCACTTTCGTTTAGTATATAAGTAGATCTGGATTACAAACTTCTCATATAAAACATTTTAATGTCCAACTAAATAATTTAAAAAATATCACCTTATCCTCAAAACTTAAAACACTAAGTTATCATCTTTTTTTCTGATCCTCAATCTAAACTACCAACTTATCTACAAATTTTAAACATAAAAAGATCAAATAAACTAAGTTGGAAGGCCCGACCGTATTGATCATACCATGTTAGTTATTGCAACAGATCACGCCAAAAATTTATGTTGTGAGAAATAGATGAAATCTGCATCCTTATAGTTGCAAGTCAAGACAGGAGTTCAGAGAAACCCTTTCAGCTCTCACCAAATCCAATCCAAAATCCATTCTTCTGTTTGCATCGCACGCAATGGAGATCGCTTAAGGTATTCCACTCTCAAATCAACTACACATTATATACTGTTTTGTTCCAACTAAGGATAAGGTATTAGTTCTTATCTTTGATGTTAAAAAAAAAAAAAAAAAAGAACGATTATAATCAATCCGCATAGAGCACGGGACAGTAAACTAATGATACTTTATATCGTTTAGTTTAACCTGTGACATTTTGAGATGCTTTGTCCTATAGTCCATGAAACTTTAGTGTCCTAAATTTTATAGGACTGTGGGAGTAGATGATAACACATCCTGAGAAGTTTGAGTCACCCATATCCATGGTACTGAATGTTGTAGGCTTCCTATGATTCGACAAAACGACCATGGTTCTGTTCAGGGGAGATAGCGAAGGTTGCAAGATTATTGGATGTTGTAGTCTGAAGCACCAACCAGAAAGAGAATTTTGGTGCATCATTCCTGCGGGGAGAGAGTGATTTTCCATGCCTATTGCACTATTCTGAGTAATCTGTGATACAATTGCCCCACTCATCACCCTCATGTAAAGAGTGATATGCGAGGAGTGAAACGAGCTAAGGAACGCACCAGTGACAAATCATGCAAACAAGAACAATGAATCGAGGACAAGTTTAACACGAAAAACCCAAGAATCAAGAGAAAATCAACAGCCCATCAAATATTGATGATCATACACTGTAGAAGCAAAGATTACAAGGAACACCCTTCTCCAGAAATTTCTACTTCGGAGTATTCCAAATACAGGCTGTCCTGCAGATATTCCAATACAAATGCCCTTTATAATCGATTCATCTCTTCCTTTTTTCCTCCAGAATAGTGAATATCATATTATTAGACCCCGATAGAACATCGACTCGATTAAAATCTCGGATCAATGAATCATTTGTTAAATTGGTCGAAACTTGACATTATTTTATTTATATTAAGAAAAAAAAAGGTGAAAACGGTGTATACCGTCTACACTATTAAACGGTGCTCTTTCTGCAAATCTGGGCCCCACACTCACTGGCTTCCATACCCGCTTTCGCTCTGCTAAGTGTTCTAACCTTTTTTTCCGTTGACTTTTTCTTTGTTTACCGTTTTTACAAAGAAAACGATGTGAACTGTATGTTCCGCTAACTCTTACTCCTTTATTCTCAAATAATTATATGAAATATTGATTTGACATGAATGTTAAAAAATTAATTGATTTTGTATCATTTTACTCTTATGTCCTTGTGATTTGTAAAAATAATTTGGTGAGTTAATAGATGGGTAGAATGAAAAAGAAGAAAAAGAATGGATTAAAGATGTGACTGGATTAAAAAAAAATTAATGATAGATAAAAAATAATGTGATATAAAGCATAAATAATACAACAATTTTAACACAACACCTTGCTAATTTTGAAAAGATTACAATTTATATGGGACGATCATATTTAGTAATATATCACAATTTATTTAGGATAGAGAAAATATATTAATACAAATATTGAATTATTTAGCAAAATATATATATTAAATTATTAATAAGTTTTCTATAAGTAAACGCTTTACTTATACTCCCTCCATCTCATAATACTTGCAATCGTTTGACCTAATACGAAAATTTATGTTAAATTTGATTAAGAAAAAATATTTTTTAGGATAATAGGATTGTTGTGAGAAAATACAGTAGGTATATTGTAACAAATTATGATTGATACGATTTATTTTAGATTAAACATTAGTTAAAAGAGGAAAGGTTACAAATAAATTGGGACAACAAAAAAAATATTACATTTATTATGGAACGAAGGGAGTATATGTTATATGTACGATTATTTAGGATTTTAAATAATTATTTTAATAATTTTATTTTTCTTCCGATTCAACCGGATGAACCACTCTGATTTTTACTCGGGTTTGACTGGGTCAACTACGGATCTGGTTCTTCCATCGAGCCAACGATTAAGCAATAAAGGAGCAGAGATACAAGATTTACACGAAAAAACCCTCAAGGGGAGAAAAAAACCACGATCGTCGACGACATCCACTATTGAAAAAAAAAGATTATAGAGATTATTGGTTACAAGAACTATTTATAGATCCACAAAATAGCCCTAATTCTTCTAAATCTGATTGGTAAAAAAACAAGATTTAAACCAATTAAATCTAATTTCACGGAGAATCCATCACGCACGAAATCGCACGACCGTGTGCAACAACAGACAACCACCAAACAACAGTGCTTCAAGAACATAGCCCATGATGACGCACGTCCGTGCAGGGCCACGCACGTCGATCCCATGTTCTCAACGCCATCTCCACCAAAAATAGAATCAGAACCACATACTCAACAAATCTCTCACTTGGAACCGATTCCCAAACCATCAATTCAACACAACACTCGTCGACGACCCCATGCTAACCTCACGTAGTAACACAAGTGGCAGAAGTGTAAAAGCTGATAATTTCTTCCACACACACATAGAATTCCTTGATCTCCCAAATTGTTGATCCCCACCATACGACTTGTCAGCAACACAAGTACTAGAGCTACTCCTTGAACTGCGTCACGGGTTCCTCAGGCAATGTTGCCTTTCGCTCTTGTACACATGTAATACCCGAGAATTTTGAAAGTTTTGAGACGAATATATAATAACAATTTTAAAATAAATCGTGCTTAAAGGTTATATATTTAAATCTAAGAAAATATTTGATTAATTAAATCAAATACGACGATGGAATGTTTGGGATGATTAGTTGAACGCACCAATAAACGTTACGAACAAATAACGTTACGTTATAACGTCATGTACGTTGCGCGCAAGGACTATCGAATTAATCCCAAAAACAATGAATTATGACTCGGGAGATCATATTCTCATACACGGAATAAATCTAACAATGCAAATGGATTTTTCGTGGATTAATATTACAAAATTTGGGTAAATAATGGACCGAACGAGACGTTTCGTGGGACGAAACGTGGGATAAACCCACACACACACACCTCACCCACCCCTTCCTTTTCTTTTCTCTCCACTCCCGCCAACCTCCTCCACCACTCCCACCTTTCCCACTTCCTCTCCATCACTCTTCCACTCATCCCCGCAGCACCACCAGCAGCCTCCAGCGAGCTCCTGCAACCAGCCGCCACCAACATCATAATCATCAACACCAAATCATCAACATCATCATCATCAAACAACATCATCACAATCATCCCAATACCATCACCACGACGCACACGACGAGGGATAGCAGCTGGCCGAGGGAAGGGACGCTGCTAGCAATCCGATCAGAGCACGTCAAAGGATCCGTTCGTGTGATCGTGAGCTTAAGAAAACCAAACACGTTCGAGATAACCTCACACGTCCGATACACCTCTTTTATTCGTTCACACAATTCAAACACGTCCGTGTATGCTTTGGGGCGTGTTTATGCTGTGTTTGATGTGTATATGATGATTTGGTTGCTTAAAAACGTGAATTGGGTGTTCCGTGGACGGGCAGGGAGGTTCCTTGGAGGTTCTGGCTTGAGGTTCGTCGCGCCTGCGACAATCCTGGGAATTTCCTGGGTCGCGGCCGCGACGAGGGAAAAACCTGAGAAATTCCTACACAGTGACGTCACGCCCGCGACGGGGTCACAGGCAGAGAAAAACAATATACGGCAAGGATGAAAATGAGGGCTTTCGATAATCCTTCACCGTCTGGCTAGCCCACCTGCAAGGTTTTAGATTTGCCGTGACGGTCTTTTGTTCAGGAAAAATACATTTTCGAGCCCCGAACTTTAAACATAAACGCGTTTTTGAGATATATAACACCTACGCATGGAAATAAATCGTCAAACGTGCATAAACGATTACGTTTTACATGTGATGGGGTATTTGGGGTTGAAATGAATTAGAATGTACCTTTATAATGTACATACCCTCAGGGAAAATAAATGAAAGCGACCGCTAAATGATTAATAAAAAGAGAACGGGGGATGTGGAACATAGTTACACTATCCGTGTGAACTAAAGAAATGCAAACAAATAAGAAATATCGTCTCCTTGAACTGATAAGGACGACATTGACATCCCTTGTGGATCATTGGTCGTTTTCTTGAATTTGTTGAGAAGGTCGAACATAGTATCCCTTCTTCGATCCATTGCGATCATCTGTATCTTTGAATAGCCTTGGTGGCTTGGGTTTGAGTCATAGCACTCCTGTATTATCATCTGAGTCAACGTCACGGGTGAAAACTAGCTAGGGAGCGATGGGCGTTCCCCATCCTCTTTGCATGCATGCAGTGACTTCTACGCCGTTGTGGCGGGGCCACGGGTTGCTCTCTGCAGGAAGACCCAAATTATCTCAATACAGACAAACGATACCTCATTGAATGCGCACAAGAGGTGCAAGACGACGTACAGGGTAGGCAGATGCGAAAACAGAATCTATTGGGAAACCCGGCTGACGATTGACACTTTACCTTATCTTATCTCTGTACTCTGAGTCGGTCATATCCTTCGAGTTGTCGCTGCTTTTGAGTCGAGTCATAAACCCTAATTAAATGCGAAATAAAGGAATGACTCCTAAAAGTGATATAAGCCATATAAAGAGATGAAAAACGATGTGTGATATGACGCCCATATTTTCCTATATATATAAAAATATTTTAGGGACTTTCGGCGATCGCCATACCCGTTAGCGGAAGTTCCCTGTAATTGGGATTCGTACACCAGAGGTTGCTGAGCTTCATTAGCTCACGGTTATGTTTTTCAATTGCAGGTATGCCCCCAGCAGCACCTGAAGGCTCTTAGAGAGAGCTTGTATGTATATAGGTGAACTCATGTTTTTCAGTTAATACGGCAGATCAGAGGACTATATTGATGAATGTAATAAGCGATCTGCTTAGCTTCCGCTTAAATGTTGTAACTAAACAGGTATTTGGGATTGTAAGCTATGACTATGTTACAATTGTGTTATAGTTCCTTGACTTCTATACCCTAAAACCCATTCGGTTTGTTAAGTCTTGTCACGGACCGGGTCCGTGACGGCATAACGCCCACGTGTTTCCTACGTGGAAAGTCGGGGCGTTACAAAATGTTTGCGGGACCCGGGGTTGCGGCAGGACTTAGCCCCCCTGGCAACACGGGTACTGGACAGTTGCTTGCAAGGAGCCAATCGACGATGCGTTGATGTGGTCTCATGTTGGGAGTGGAAGTAATCTCCACTGGTTAAGCATCTTACACATTTGATTAGAGCATGTTTGTTGACCTAATCCTCTGGTGGTCGAAAGTGGATAATAAATTTAAAAAGCGTAAGAACACGGAAAAAACAATTAAATGAAAAAGGGATCGGAAGGAGAAAACTCTGACATTGATGATAATGGGGTTTTTATATACTATTAAGTGATAGCTATACATGTGCTGGGGTCTTAGCACGTGCAGTCATGTCGTTGACAGTATCCGGGGTCTACTGAGCGATTTTTTGTTCACGGGTTTCCTTTTGTCTTTGATGTTATTTCCTCTATGATTAGGTACTGATGGAGATGGGGAAGCTTCAGAGTAGACGTGAGTTAAGGATGGATCCCTTCTGTTATTGTAATGAGGACCTTGTTCTGTAATCATTGAATCTTAAGGTCAAACGATGTAGAATTGTAATAATTGACTTCTCGTACCTTCTATTGTTTGTCTGTAGTTCTGGACTAATGTATTATAACTGCGTCTGGATTGTGTTATTCTATGGTTGTGTCATGTAATATGGAGATTGAGATATGTAATCATATCAGTTGATACTTCCTTTTTGTTTTTGACAGTAGACCCTATACAAAATATTGTCTTGCTATGAATATTTGTCTATAACGACAGTGACGTCACGTGTTTATAAATTATAAAAAAAATCGTGGCGTTTTAACAAAAATTAAGTAAATTAACGATAATGCATTTTCGTTATAAATCCGACGAAAATATATTGTCGTCAAGTGGAAGAATCCTCAAGCATCGTAGTGGTTTATCAACCACTATTTTTTTTTATTGGTTTATCTACAAATAAACTTATTTGTATTTAATCACAAATTCATTTTTTTTCATATGATAATGATGAATTAACCGGTTGTTAATGTACTTGAAATTCGTTTTATTCCTTGTGTAGCACTCTTAGATGAGCTTTTCTGAATTGTCCGAAAAGTAGTACCAAATGTACATTACATATCTTTGATGTGTTCGCTGACTGGAATAGAAAATAATTGGAGGCTACATAGATCAACGTCAACCCATGCGTGCCCAGTTCATCTGCCACTGCTAAATGAAGGATAGCTAATGTATATAAGTATATCAATGCCTCCGTACCAAACATGACTACTACTTGATTAATTACAACTGACGAAAAAAGAAACAGAAAATCGTACAAAAATTTAGAAACCTAAGCCCGGTCGATCCCGGCATCAATTAGCACAGGCAACAGTGATCCCAACAACCGCAGCCGCCGGAATCCGCTCCGAGGCCGTCCGCCTCACAACCGCCCTTATATCCGGTGAAAACCCCTCACAGTCAGCTTCAGGACCCTCCGGTATTGTTGATAGTGTCGGCGCCTTCTCATACACCACGAAAACCCTCCGTCCGTTGCCCCAAGCCGGTCCACTTCGCTTCCCGGATCTCTTCAATCCGAAAACCGATCGGAAAAGCTTCTGCATCGATCTCGGAACCTTAAGCCAAAACTGTTTCTTAGCACCGGAGAACGAAGAAGAAGAAGAAGTTGTGGGGTATGGATCGTGGCGGCGGTTCTCACGGAGATGAGGCATGGAGAAAGTCCGGGCTGATATGGAGGAGGGGTCGAGATGCGGCATGGAGAGGGACCTAGCGGATACGGCCGAGTCGAGCTGGCGCTTGAACGAATCGAGCTCGAACGAGTCATACAAGGTGCTGCCGGAGTCCAATATGGGAGGACGAGGCGGTTTCACCTTCGTGGCATCGTTCGATGCTTTCATGATACTTTCCTTTTGATCCATATGTTCTCTTGTTGCTGCTGTGTGAATTGGGGATGAGAAGAGTTGTACGGTGAAGATGATGGGATGATGAGTTGGTTTTATGGAGCGCACAGACACGGCGTGGAATGAGGAAAGAAGTTAGGATGTCCAGATTGTGGGGCTTTTAGGTTGTTACGCATTGATTGTGAAAAATGGTGGATTATTGGCAATTTTGTGCGTCATTTGACGCTTTTTCTTTTCCTTCGGTTTGGTGACGCACACTAAAAGCCAAAATAAACGCTTGTTTATTTAAGATGCTTATGTAGTCACTTGATTATGTAGGGGACGTTAGACTTGTTTATTTGTGAAATTAGATAAAGAAGATGATTCACAGTTAACGTTGATTAGGAAGAATTATATAGTCAATATTACTTAATCGTTCATTTGTGAGATGAACGGCAAAGATTCAAAGAATTTTCGTTACATCCGGGGTTTTGTTTCTCGAAAGGACCAATCCATCCGAGAAAAAGAACCCCGAAAGACCATTGGATTTTTTTGGTACATCCGGGATTCTTTTTCCCAGAAGGCATCAGTCCATCCGGGATTTTTGTTTTCGGAAGACAGTTGATTTTTTTGGTATATCCGGGATAAATTATCACGGTATTCGTGTTTTTTTTTATCGGATAGGGATGAGTTTGATTTTAATCCAGTCGTTCATTTTTTAAATGGACGGTTAGTCTTTGTTGACTGGTTAAGCTTACGCAGCCAACGTTCCCTGTAGATCATCTCTCTTTGATATATGGAGATTGATTTAATAGTAAATCGTTTCATTTTTAATTTTGAGTTTAGAAATTTGATATTTTAAGATATCAGAAAATAATATCTTTATGTAAAAATATGCGTAATAGATGATTATTGTTTTATTACGTTTACTACTAAATAGGATACATGTTTTTTGGGATGATCTAAATAGTCAATTTTTTTATTTTTTTATTTTGATAGGAGTCAATTGTTGTTAAATTTTGGGATAGAGAAGGTATAATTTAATTTTTCATCATTTCAAAAAAATTAATTAATTAATTTCTCATCTCCTCAAGGCTGGTTTTGAAAATTACATGTCAAGTATACTTTCACTCAGTGATAAGTTGATCCCTACCTAATTTTGAGATCAGCGATTCGACACCTGAAAATATAAGCAAGTAGTCTCTTTAAAATTGCGTACATCACCGTATCATAAAAAAAAAAAAAAAAAAACTCTACCCACATCCTGTATTTGATCAAATAGTGGGATTATGTGGGTTCGTTATCACAAGGTCAAACTGCAGTAGACACTACCAAAATGGAAAGCTTTTTACTATAGTCGATTTCCGTCGCAAAACGATTGTAAAAATCTTTTAACAACCGATTTACGACGGAAATAGTCTATAACAAAAAGCCTAATTGCTAAACGAGTCTGTGACAGAAAAGATGGACTTTAGTCGCAATTTCGCAATGAAACCGCAGGCATAAATTTATCCAGTCACAGAACCCATTTTTGAATGAGAAGTGTATGAGAAATGTCTTCTTGAAAAGTTTTCTTTTCAATGGAGGCATCAATTATCTTTGGTGCTATCATACATCTACAATCTATCATAAAATCATGTCAAATCCGATCTATCATACAGGAGAATGGGGAAGATTGTTTCTGATTTTGAGATATAACAAGTTTTGCGACGGAATTATCAAGCCGTCGTTAAAATGCGACGAAAATTATTATCAGTCGTTAATTTGCGTCAGAAGATTTGCTAATTTACGACGAAATACAATTCAGTAGCAAAATTTAAAGTAGCGATAGAAAGTTTTTTTTGTCACTGTTTCAGCGATTGAACATTTACTATTCGACTGTTTTTTTTTTTTTTAGTGAGAACAAATAACATGATCTACAACACAAGATTGAAAATATTCTCAGTCGTGATTACATATATGAATTATGTATCAAAGGGTGCATTCTCTTAGTTACTAGACAAGGCTATGATATTAATTTTTTTTTGAAAATGATTGATATTTATTTTTTTATTTTATTTTTGAAAATGATTGATATTTAATCTTAAATCAAAATTAATTAATAAATAAATAAATAATACTCCTACTAGTAAAAGGATACGTAAATTTCCATTTAAAAATAAGTAAGATGGAGCATTGAATGGATGGTGGTGATTGATTGATTACTTAGTCAAGGGTTGACATCCAGGGAATTCGGGGGTTAAGAAATTGTGGTTCACATATGGGGAACACGTCTAATAGAAATTCACCATGACTGGAAGCCACGAGGAAATTCAACGTACAAGGTTGCTTAATCAGTAAAAGTTTATTGATATTGTTATTTAAAATTATAAAAATCAAAATTATTTAAGAAAATAAAATGATTTTTTTTATAAAGGGGATCATACTGAAATAAAACAAGAAATAGAAATAAAAAATCATTATAAAAATAAAAAATTATTTTTTTTATATTTTACATTTTTTGTTTCTGTTTGATCGTTTGAAGAAACAAAAAGCAATACGAAACATTTCTGTTTCATCAACAAGTGAAACGAAAAATAGAAAACCATAAGCAACAATGATACCAAACAGGTCCTAAAGGTTTGCTAATTTGGTGGTGATTTTTTTTTTTTTTTTTTGTATATCTTTGTTTTACTGTCTCATGAAATAGAAGTGTTTGATTCTTATAACGGATGCAATTGAAATAAAAAAATGATTTTTAATTTTTGTTTTTTGATTCATTTATATAGTATTCAATTTTTTATTTTATTTTATACATAAAATCATTTTACTTTGTAACGTGTTTTTGATCTTGCTTATTTACTTGTTTTGTTTTTTACAATTTTGAATAGCATTATTAGACAACCCCTAAGTCAAATAAAATTTGGTGTAAACGTATAGAAGATGTAAGTAGGTCAATTATATATATGATGGAGTGTACTTGAACGATCAACTATGTATTACTATATTTTTGTGCAATCTTCCAGGTTGTTATAGTTATCCACTTGTTCTGATCATGCTCTACTGTTGTGAAACTTGTGATTGGTCTTGCATCAAGTAATTGTTTCATGGTCATGTATAAATAATAACGTTAACTAAAACCCTGCAACATTAGAAACATGATAAATTTCATATCGATAAGTAATACTGTGATTGGGGAGTTCTGCCATCTAGGTCGTTTTTTCAGATTTAGGACAAGACGTTTTCGAAAATGGAAAATGTGTCAAGCGGATGTACATATGATTGTACGATTGGATAAGGAGCTTGTATTTGTACAGGGATAATTGGCAACGGGAGCACGTATAATTACAAACAACGTAGCCCCTCATCTTGCTATCTCAAATACATACCTTGAAAAAATATGTGCATTTATCCTAGAACCAACCTATGATTTAAAAAAATAAAGTTGCCATATTTATAACGGATAAAAAAAGCAGCCCTAAAAACTGTCTAAAAAAAGAAGGGATTTAATTTTTAAATTTATTTTCTTTGATTTTATTTTTTGTTGTTGCTTTCTTAAAGCGTACTTATAAAATATGCATTGCAATGTATATAAACTTTCTCAAGATGACAATGAAGGCTTGTTTATTAAGATGTTCCCAAGAATAAAATTAAGGTTTATCAACACAAACGAGTTTACATTCAAAATAACCAGGGGAAGTATAGAAAATGAAAATAACAGGAGAGCCAATATGTAGTTGGAAATCACAAGTAAAAGTTAGAGAATTAGGATAACTACATCTAAATGTTAATGGATAAGCAATATTGGTTAAAATTGAAGAACGTGCAAGTGTTGCCCTTTTTAATCGTCGGCTTGCTCTTCAAGCTAACATGTGAACAAGCGCGCGCTATGTGGATGCAGCATGAATAGAATAGTCATCACGACCTCTCCGTGATTGCTTTTGTGGAAGTTGCTCCGTTCTTCACCTAACACAGAGAAAGCGCTCATCTCGAAAGAAAAAAAAAAAAAAAAAACAAGCGAGAGAAACCCTTCCGGAAGGAAGAGGTAACTTTCGTTTACTCATTGGTACGGATTTAAGTGATTTAAGAGCACAACATGTTCTCCACTTAATAATAGGGCGGTATCCGAACCAAATTAATCGTGAATATTTCAAATTCGACTCGATAAAAATTTGATTCGATTCAATTTAAAAATAAAATATTATTTGAATGATACTCAATTTATGGATTTATCAAATAATTGAGTTCGACTTGTTACATCATAAACTCTTAAAATTCGACTCAAACTGAACTCGACTCGACCCTACTTGATATGTTCGACTACTTTCTTACAAAGTTTGTGTTAAATCATTCATAACAATAAGTATATAGAATTTGAGAAATAAAAATACTATAAAAATGTTATATGATAAAAGAAAAAGGTTCAATTTTTTACAATTTTACAGTAATAATCAAGAATAATGACGTGATAAATTTTATTTAATCTCATAAATTTATATCATAAGCTTAATTGTCTATATTTGATTAGAAAAAATATTTATTTCATAATTTGTATTTTATGAAGTGATCCAAAAATTTAATTTGATTCACAATATTTGAGACTGACTTCAATATGATTTGAATTCTGCTTTGATTATTGCTCGACAAATTATTCGAGTTCGGTTCGAATTCGAACAGTTTCTACTCGAATTTGACTCGAACTCGAACTTGTTCTACTTTACGTCGAGTTCGACTCAAAATGAATAGTAAAAGTTTGGCTCGAGTTTGTCAAAACTCAAACCGACTTGATTCATGTACAACCCTATCTAATAAGTAAACTGATTTAAGTATAATAGTTTGTAACCCATGCTATACGTGCTATGGGCGGGGATTTTTGCATAACTTTTTCTTTTGTTTCTGTTGTTAGCTTTGTCAAAGATGCATAATTTGTGTTGCGTTGCTTGTACTTATTAGATTACTATGAGAAGTGGCAACCGGCTGTTTATGTCAATGATCATTGAGCTAATTTTATTTGTCAAAACAATCAACTATTTCTAAGTATTTGCTCTGTATCGATGATAGACTTCAAAGGATCATGTAATGCTGATACTATAACATAAGCCTATCAGTTTGGCGGTTGCTTTCAATTCAATTCATACTCGAGTAATATGACATGTACATAATTCAAAATCCACCAATGTTCTAACTCATCAAATTACATAGAAAAATTCGAAACCATCACCATCACAACCCTAAACTCACATGCTTTTATTGCACAAAACAATATTTAAAAATATCATCCATTGCCAACTGCTACTATGAAATTTTCTTTTTCAATTGACATAAGAGAGGGAAACTGCGTATAAAAAGTTCACAGTAGTCATTTGAACCTCATGATATATTTTGATGATAATAAAAAGATGTGTATTAATGATGTTTTGAGTTTGTATATGTAATATGTGTAGGTGTATATTTAGGCTTAAAGCTTGAAGGAAGGTATGGAGTCTTTGATCAAGTTTGGATGGATCTGAAAATTAATATACTGCAGACAAATCAATCTGAAGATCATGGTGGAGCTTTATGTAAAGATCGAAGTGCAAAATTCAAGTGAAGAAAGGATCAAGAAACTGTAACTCAAGTAAAGAACGAGATCTAGTGGATACTGAATGAAGATCTACAGTTTAGAATGTTGTACACGGACAGTAAGGTACTATATCTTATCTTACAGTTTGAATTATTGAGCACTTAGGGTCAAAATGATTAACATTGAAACATGTTTTCGAAGAGCCATCTATAGCATCCTGGAAGAGTCGTCTCTTGTGCTATAACCGTTTATTGTTTTGAAATCCTGATTTTTCGGACCCACGATTCAAAGAAGTTAATTTCTGTTTGGATAATGATCTTTCAATTGAAAAAAAATATCTTTTCAACAAACATTATGAAGTGGATGTTAGAGATAAATCTGATTTGATTTATTTGTTATAAAATTTCAAAAAACTAGGAAACATGGTAAAAAATCTGTTTGACTCATTTTTCTCCTTCTTCCACATTCGTCCACCTTTTCCCTAATTTGTAGCATCAAGTCAATTTATTTAACAAACACATAAAATGTTTTGAAACTTAACTGAATTACACAGAGCCTAAGGAGATTAAGCAAGTTGAGCGTTTTCAAGTGATAAGTTTTTAACTTCAATTTTGATGATTCGAAAAAGGTTTGAATTTTGGTTTTATAATGAAGATTATCATGTGAATCGATATACTAGGACCATTGAGGCCCATGACCCTTTGAACAATGGGAAATTGACATATTTGGATCATTTCTGTTGGCCATAGGATAGGAAATTTGTGATTGTTGTTGTGAAATATTTCACAAAGTGGGTGGAGAGCGAAACGATTCCTAGGATGATGGATAGAGCAGCCATAGACTTTGTCTAGAAGTCGATTATTTATCGATTTGGAATTCCCCAGATTATGATTTCAGACAACGAAAACTAGTTCACGAGTAAGGGTTTCGAGAAGTTCTGTAGTAAGCACGGCATCGAACAACGGTTACAATCGATCAAACACCATAGACGAATGGGCAAGTTGAAGCCGACGTAAACAAAGAAATCAAGAAGGCGCAAATGAAAAGGCTTGGTTATGCAAAGGGTTTGTGGGCTGAAGTGCTACCTGGAGTCCTATGATCGTACGGAACTACTCCTGAGAAATCCATTAAAGAATCACCTTTCAGGATGTCTTTTGGGATGAAAGTCGAGTCTCATTGGAGATGGGCCATCCTATTCCAAGGATGATCGGTTTTCCGTCCGAAAGAAACACTCACCTAATCAGAGAAGAGCTCCACCTGTTAGGCGAAAAATGGGATGTAAGACACGGGTTTACCAATAACAGGTGACACGATATTTCAACAATAAAGTCAAAATTTTGGACCTGAAGATAGCGGATTTAGTTCTCACAAAAGCCGAATTTGAAGCAAGACAAACAGGGGGCAAATTGGCGTCAAGTGAAAAGGACCTATAAAGTGAGTTCAGTATTGACTAAGGGGGCAGACAAGCTTACACGGCTTAACGGTCATGAGCTCCCAAGGACCTTCAATGGGGACGATTTTAAAGTCTGTTATCCTTGAAAAAAGATCCAGAATGAGAAACCCGTTTTTCGCCTAAAGGTGTAAAGTCTTCGCAAGACTAATCCCGGTTTGTGAGTTATAATTTTTACTTAATAGCATGAATGAAAGTTGCAAGAAAGTTGTGATTTCACGAACTCAACTATTCACAAGTGCTTGTTTAAAAGTATGGACTCAGAACCCGATTTGACAAGAAGAAATCGTAAACTCGACTAACAGAAATAATGTGAAACGGAATATGAAATCAAAAGAAAATAGATCGCATTAATGGTAAAACAATGAATCACACACGTACTAACTCGGTCAAGGGATAGGCCCCCCGACCTGGGTGTTGAAAAGTAAATAGTAATACCATATGAGGAAATCTAGTTTTGAGGGGTAGCTTGGGCGGCCTCAGTGGCGTCCATCTCCTTCTCCTCGGTCTCGGTGGGTACTCGTCCAAGACGCCTCCACCTACGTGGGCACGTAGACAGTTGAAAGAAAAGGAGTTCCTTCAAAGTACACCCTTCGTTTTTCCCTTCGAGTTCGAAGATCTGGCGGAAGGCATACCCGCACCCAAAGTTGAACCCAACAAGGTTCGTATCCGTTAGTTTCTTCGCCTCCCCAATAGCGGCGCCTTCTAGAACCTTCTGGCGTTCTCGACCCTCAAGGTTTGTGCCTCAAGTTGGTTAGTCAACTCGGTGACCTTAGGGTCCCTGGCTGTTACAATATCTTGTGATAAGATGAGGGCACCTTTCACGGTCTTCAGCTCCTCCTCGACCCTCGCAGCCCTCGCCCCAGCATCCCTCACTTTTGCCTCGACAATGGTAAGGTTGGCCTCTAGACTATGGGTTGTCGAGACGGAGGACTCGGCAAAGGAAAGAGACTCGGTCACTCGGGCAATGGTCTGCCAAGAAAACCTTATGAAACGAGTTTAAAGTTGAAGAATTCTAACAAAAGTAAAAGGAGGAGGAAACAAGACAAGTACTTTGTACAAGTCATTGAAGGTCGCTCTCACCAGAGTCCCTCGGTTTTCTTGTTTAAAGGTGTGGGCACCATGGGGGAGCACTAAGGACGCCAAGTCCAGACGGCCATCAAACCTTTGTTGAAAGCAAGAAAGGTCAGGATAGATGAATCAGATCGACCATCCCCATAGTAACGTGAGGGCAGTAAGACCGAGAGCCTAGACATTGGTAGAAGCTCTCGAGAGTAACCAACCCAGTCGACGGGGTCCTCCCCTTTTCCTCGGTTGGCGGAACAGCGGACAACGGCTCTACCAGCACTGGCTCACTTGAGGCCGTAACACCCTCAGTAAGGAACGGTGAGTGAGGGATGACATTCATCGGAATGCTTAAGGCGCCTCCCGTTCTGCCCGCTTTCGTCTCCTGGAGGTCTTAGGGGGCGACCATAAGCCGGACGGATCCTCCAGGTCCATTACATCGGGTCCCGTTGGCTGTTGTTGCTGTTGAACGGGAAGCTCTACAGTATCCTCGGCTTCCCTTAAAGCTGCGAGTTTCGTCATAGACATCATCTTGGCTGGGGCTGTGAAAGAAACGGAGAAAATGTTAGTAACGAGTTAGGAGATATAGTATATATATATATATATAAAAGACAAGTTAGAAAAGTTAAGACTACAACGGGGAGACACGAGCCAAAGCCGTAACTAACTATTTCTGTCTCGTTCTTCACCAAACTTAGGCAGTTGAAGAGCACCCGTCCTGGAGTCTTCTTGCACGATATGATCTTGTCGTGGGTTCTTCTATCCTTCGTCGTCAACGGCTGCCATAAGGCCTCAACGTTCAGGTTAGCTTTCCACCAGGTAAGGAAGGGGGCCAAGCTTTCCTGTCCTCACGGACAACTAAAATAAACCGATTCTTTCATCCGTAGTGGTTTTTCAAAATCTTATCAACTTTCTTTTTTCCGGGAAAGAAAGCCAAGCACCATCGCTGCAATTTGCTCTTAAAATGGATGAAGTTGCTGAAGAGATTGGCGGTAATATCCTCACTAGGGTTTCCGAGATGGATACACGCCAACCAGAACGACGACATGATAAAGAAACTATTTGGGTTAAGATGGGATGGGCAAAGCCCGGTTCGGTTTAGAATGAAAGTAATGAAGACGTTAGGAGAAAAAGGGAACCCGTCTTTAGCATATTCGTATAGAATGGAAGAGCTTTGGATTCGTACTGAATGTTGTCCCGGCAACCGGAACCCGGAAGGTGGAAAGAAATTTCGCTGGGGTTCTTGAATTTGATATACATCTCCACGAATGAGGCCGTAGGGATTGAACAGGGGCAAAAAGAATGAAGTTCAGTGTCTTCAGATTGAAGTCCATCTATGACATATGGTTCGTCCCCTACGACTCTAAGGTCCTCGTTGGAGGAATCCAAGCCTTCGTCGACAGGCGTCGAAATGGGCTCCATTGAAGGAGGGGACGGGACAGACTCATTAGCAGGAAGGACAGACATGACAACTCGGGGAGTAGAGGCGACCTCCTCCCCGTTATAGATGGATCCCGAGTTAGAAGAACTCGGGGTTGTACTACTACTACTACAACTCGAAGAGTTAACCCTACCCGAAGTACCAGGTTCAGACTCTTTTGAAGACGCTACCCATCTCCCTTTCCTATGAACTAAATCGTTAGTTGCCTCAGATGAGAATTCAGTAGTATCGCTACCCATATTTACCTTGGAAAGAAGTCCTAAGTTAGTATCGCTACCCATATTTACCTTGGAAAGAAGTCCTAAGTTCGAATTTGGAGTGCTGCTTGAGCAACGGGATATGAGTTCGAGTAGGCTACCGGGCGAGAGAAGAAGAAACAGAGAAGGGAGAAATGAGGACCATAACTCGGTTCTAATAGGGCAAGGGATCTCCCAGGTGGGCTTTTGGTGGGAGCCCAATTGGTTTTGACGGAAGAAGACGAAGCGTCCTATCACTGCCGGTTAAACCAATTCGGAGTCGCCTTGTAGAGGAGAAAACGTCCCATCCAAGCGGCATCATCGTTGCACCGTCAGTTCCCAAGGCGACGATTAGAATCCCGACGCAAATTTGGAGACAACAAGCTCGTTTTCAAAGAGGCCAGGATCAAACCGTGGAGGATTAGTGGGAAGCCGTTGTTGGTAAGAAAGTTGAGACTCGAAGGTCAAACCTAAAGAACCATTTCAATCCCAAAGAACCTAATGGTCTTGTGTCACGTCTTCGGATTTCCCAAATCGTAACTCGGGGGACAAGTGTTGGTGGAATAAAATTCTAACATCTCACGGGTTACGGTTCATAGGAAAAGTCTAACATTACTAAGTCAATTACCTATCAAAAAAGAAAATATTTTATTATAATATCTATCCCACTAATAAAAAATGATAAATTCTTTTGGATCCTACTATGCAGTTATTTAATGAAATTTGAAACTCTTAAGCATTGAAGTCGATTCCCAGGGTCGTGACCTTGGATTCGTTTAATCGATCTGTTGCCTTCTTGTGTGATCGCAGGCACAAGATACCAAGTAGGACCTGAACTCACAAACGATTTTTACCATAAAAATGCTCGGGCTCACGAACCCGGGTACCCTATCCGTCCTATGACTTTCAACCCCAACAATTTTAAATGAGCCACTTTATCGGTCCAAATCAGGAATCTGGAAATGCATAAAATTTAAAAATGAAATCGTGATTTGGTTTCCTAACAGGAACTTCATATTTACAATCCCTTCTCACTCAATGAAAGCAGCTACACAAAATGATTCAGTCTTCTTTTATGGCCTAATGATTCCTTATCTTCTGGCGCCAATTTTCCCCTGTTCACTCAAGAAGCAGCGGAGCATAATAAAATGCTTTCCTTGTCTTTCAATAAGATGCTAATCATCTGCTGTCAATTAAATCATTCCACAACGTTGCTGCTAAATAACTTGAACTGGTTTGCGTCGAGAACCAACTTCCTAATAGTAGAGAATGCTCCCATGAATCCTGCACCTGTGAAGACGACAATGATCATGGCATTGATTATGTATGTGAACGACGTTCTTGAAGGCTTGTGGGTCTTGTTGTAGAGGAGCATTGGGAGGACAAAATCAAGGGGGATGAATCCTATTGCTCCTACCACGCCACTTATATCTCCGAAGAATGGAAGCATTGCTGCGAAAGAACCACATGCTACCATGTATAGTGAGCGGAGAATCAGTCGAGGGATGAGGTTCCTCTTGGAGAACACTCCTTGGCTAGTATCGGCGGAGTTCTTCTCCATGATCTCAAAAGCAACTTGGGAATAGACCTGAAACATAACACCATGAAATTTGTGTTCTTCGTTAGTGGTGAGGTAGCATGGATTGGAAAAATGCTGATAGATCTAAACCTTATTTGGTACGCACAGATGGATAAAGCTGGATTAATAATGAAGGGATAAAATAACTCCTTTATTATTAATTAGGTATTAATCAATTTTGTGCTCGGTTATTTCCTAATCCCAAATAAAAAATGATGGCTTGTTCATGAAGGAAGTACTCACCTAGTGCAAAAGGTAAATGATGTTGATTAAAAAATAATAATAATAAAGCCAACTAGATGTGTAGAAAGGAAAGGATATGCAGCATAGTATTTCATGAAGTTTTACCAAATCAATGGCGAGAAGTTGAAGAAGAACAAATATCACGCCCAGTCCTAGAACCCACGTAGGAGCAAGAGCCGGTCCAACATCCGGCAAAAGGCTCTGGAGAATGTTGGAACTCGATTGGTTTCCGAAGACATAGTATCCCGACACAGCTACCGAGTAGAAAGTTAGAAATATAACAGTGTAGCATAGAAGAAGGCCCTTCAGCATCTTCCCAGTAGCCGGTGGCGCAAGAGTTGCCTAGGACACCAGAACACTGACTTCAAATGATGTTGCAAACAAGATTTTTTTATGAAGGGTAAAGTTAATGAGTTTACTTGAATTTCCGGCAATATCCCATTCCCGAAAATCGCGGCTAAGATAGAGATTGAAGTGAATGCATTAAAAACCCTCCCACCCTTTGTGGACGCCAGTGAATATTCTCTTTGAGGAGCAATCTTCGATTTCCCTGTGAACCACAGAGCAAATGCCCTATATCAGTTAAAAGATGAATTTCAACGCAAGAATCAAACCACAAAAATTGAAAAGAGCATATGTAAACGACATATTGTCACTAATATGTTTGTTAGAATGGAGAGATACATAAGAGGTGTTTTGCTTGCCTCACCTGCATAAATGCAAGCACCAACAACCACAGCAGAGTAGCCCAAACTGAGCAACAGAGAGCCGAGGTTGAGGTGCCGGAGAGAGTGGAAGGACGGGAGCTGAGAAAGCACTATCATCACCACAGTCACCATTGCTATAAAATGGTATAGTTTCAGTGAACCATTTGGCGAAAGACTTGTGTACATGATCTTCCAAGTCGAGCAACAACACAAAAAAACAATACTTTGTTTCAGCATAGTTGAAAAATCAAGCAAAGGAAAGCAGATTTCAAACATTTGCACAAAGATGTATAAATCAGAATCAAGTCCATACGCAAGAAATGCACTCATGAGTATGTGAACAAAAACATGATCATCATATGTTTCATTCACAAGTCTTCCTCGCGCTGCAACGATTACTCGATTAGTCTGTACCATTTCCGACCATCAAGATCAATGTTTGACCTCTGGTTTCTGGCCACAAGAGTGGAAAAGTTAATTGTGTGATCTGCATATCCCTGTTTCACCAAGCTTAATCCTCTCTAGTTTCATATTTATGTTGCACAGTACACGAATGAAGACTATAGATATCTTCCAACATCCAGCCGGTAGAGAAAATTGGTACCATTCTTCGAGGAAAAGGAAAACAAATCCACACTTGAACGTTATTCCTTTCCTTGGGGAGAGAATATTCAAGCAACGATGTACGCGTTCACAAGCGCCTTATTCTCTCCAACTCCCCGGTATAGGTCTGTTAGGCATGGTTTCTGATTCTAGACATCGATATCGATTTTGGATTCTCTGACTAATGAATCCAAATTATTTAATATGATATTTTGTTTTTCAAAACGAAGAATTAAAAATAAAAATCTGAAATCAATAAAAAATGATTTTCATATTCTAATTCTTGATTTTATTTGGACTAAATAGTTAAGCCCCTTTTTCCTTAGTAATCAACTGTCTTGTAAAATTAGAACAAGTAGTTATCATGATAGAGAATAACAACTTGCACATTAAACTAGAACAGTCCTACTTGCTCGAACTAATACAGTCATCATGTAAAGTCGTGGACATAAAAAGGGGGGTTTGGGGTTGGGGGAAGAAAGAAAAGGGAAAAGAAAAGAAACATCAAAAAGAAAAAAGATCATGAAAGAAAAAAGAAAAAGAAAAAGAGGAAGTGGTCAACCCCAAGCCATTGATGAAATTGAGCTGGTTTTGATAGCTAATGCTAACGAAATAGGGAATCTTTACCTTGAGGCATTCCCCTGCAAGTAATATGGCTCCAATGCCCACACCCGTATTGATGGCTGTCTGAATGAATATCACGAAATAAAACATCCATCCTGAACCTATGAACACATGAAACAGGTACAAGAAACCAATAAAGAGTTAATTTGTGCTTTGGATTGCCTTGATAAAACCTGAAATACCAAGAGAATTTGTATGTGCCGTTGGGTTCTATTTTGACGCACGTTATTAAACGAGTTCCATTTGTGATCGGGGTTTTTGTTTGAAATTCATAATTATCTAATCAATGTAAATATTCAAATTCTCATATTTACATCTTAGTCCATAATTACCTAATCAATATGAATATTTGAACTCCCATATTTACATCATCATTGATAGACATGTTATTTCAACATTGATATCAAAGATAGGTTTTGTTTGTTTATGATTCCATACTTTTCGATCTATGGTAAAACTCCAATGTTTAATCGTATTGTATTTGTTGCTCATCAAATTTAGTGAAAAATAGGAATTTGATGTAGTGTAAATAAAATTCGATCAAAACCTTATGACGGCACAAGTCAAAATTGATAAAAGTTATTGTCAAGGAAATTGCGCCTGAGGACAATCCTCAAATTTCACTCAATCAATGAGTTTCCGTGGGGGAAAACGATAACCCACGAGTGGGATGGAGTCTGGAGTTAGTTATATCATACTATTTTTTTTTTTTATGAAACATCTTACTACTATTTTGATCAATAAAAGAAAAGAAGCATAAGAAAAATCGTAAAAATCCCACAAAGTCAAATGAGCAATAGTCACTCTGCAATATTGTATCATTGTTTTGTTTGTTTTCTGAAGCACATACCCGTGCTTTGGTGTTGTCAAACTCAAATTAACTTTTTTTTTTTCTTTTTGGAAATGTTTCTAACTCATAGCGTTTTGAAGCTAGTTAAATACACACGATTTTCATTGCTTCTGAATGCTTCCAATTCTTTTGCGCACTACTCAATGTATCGGCGTATCCCTTTTTCATATTGACCACCAAAGGCATTTTCCCTTTTCCCTTTTTCCGTGTCCACACTAAGCATAAATGCGCCGCCGCTCCTATGCGAATTTGCCCATTCCATTCCCGCACTCCATATTCCCCCTCTTTCACATCAGATCCGATCCTTTTCTTCCAAAGTCAACTCCAACAATTTTGATTCATTCAACGTTTCAGCAACGTCATACTACACCTCCAAACAAATAAACGGGCTATTATGTGTATACCATAAATGTACCTAGCTAATTAATCACATCTAATAAGCCTTTGATGATTATTTTCTTCTCCAACAGAATAATTTCTTTTAATGCTCAAGAGAGAAAAAACAGGGTAAAAAGAGATTGGGAGTTGAAGGGGTCAGTTCATTTACCAAGTACATCTGCAGCGAGTTCCCGAAACCTGATATGCCGGCGACCTTCCTTCTCGCAGTGATCAAGCACCAAAGACATGAGATAATACGAGTAGAACGTCACCAACCCCATCGCTGTCAGACACACCAACCCCACCACCCATCCGAGCCCTCCAAACGCGTAAGGTAGCGTCAGTATGGTCGGCCCGACGATCGCCGTCGTTAGATGGTACCCCGCGTGCCACCATTGCCCTTTTCACAATCATACACCCACTATATAATTTAACACGTCTATATCATTAAAAACAAAGTTTTAGGTTTTAATGAAAGAACTCTGGTAATCATTACCTTTCGATTCGAGGACGAACTGAGCACCGGCATCTTGGTCGCGGCTGCCGCTGTCGTTGGCCTTGTTTGCGGTACTCGGCGGCATCAGAGGGTATATTTTTCAGTTTCTTACAAAAGGCAGACAACAAGTGGAGATATGCAAGAGAAGTCGTTGCAATAGCTATTAGAAAGATATATCGCGTGCGTGCTGTTTCGGGTTCGTTATCATGATTTGCTGGCCGTCTATATATAGCATGATGGTGATGGTGATTTCGCAATCGGGATGGGAGATTTTGTTCATATCTAGGAAGAGTTCTTTGCGAGTAGATGATGGTTTAAGAGTAACATGATTCTCTTCCTTTCAATGATTATAACATACTAACAATTGTGTAACAAAAAATAAGGCAAATTGGAGAAACATCCGAAAGCAAGTTTTTCCAACGCTTCACTCCACTAAATATTTCATACTCCTTCCGTCTCATATTAAATATAATACTTTCAAATATTGTACTATTCAACACGTATTTTAAGGAGTTTTATTTGTCGTCTTAATGATGCAAGAAAATTATGTCATTAGCATCAAGTTGAAGTATGTTATTTAAAATATCATTAGTATTTCGTGATAATTTTTTAAAAAATGATGTTTGATCGTCTCACGATGTGAATCAAACTTTGTATTGACATGCATGTTTTTCAAACTGTTATAAATAATTCGGGACGGAGGGAATAACACATTTTACTCCCCAATATCAAATTCATTCACATTTTACTCAACAACATCATTTTTCATGAGAATCTTATCTTTTATGGGATCCATTTTGACTCCTTTCTTCATGATCCATCTTTCCCCTCTGACACACCCAATTCCTCCATTATTCACTATTGCCATCCATAATTACACCAACACACGAAAAAATCAATTCACCAACCTTACAATCAATCCCTCATCTTCATCATCATTTTCATCGTCTTTCCGATACATTTTCTTCGAATTCACCAACTTTTCTGATATTGCTTCTTCTTCATTTAGTTTTGTTTCTTTCCCCAAATCGAGTTAAAAGTGGATGAAGATCCTGACAATTTCGAGTGCTTGAGCATGTGAAAATTTTGCTGAAATCTTTCTTGACAATTCTCCTGAACACAAATGCATGTAAACTTTGAGATCTAATAATATAACGTCCCGACTTTTCATTATTTAATAATGATACATATGACATCACTATCGTTGGGCTCAACATCTCAGTTAGACAAAAACTATATTTTCTGATTTAGTCATAAGAATTAAGGTAAGTTCACTTATACATCATTAGTTTACAAACTTTTGATGCACTTAATCATAACCCAGAAAATCACCTTTGCAGCGGAATTTATATCTTTTTCTAAAATCAGAACACCTTTCATACATAAGTTACATCTAGATAAACACATTGGTCCTATTTTTCATGACATATTTATCACATGATTTATATATATCCTCTTAATATTATTTTAGCAAATCTTAGTGTCTTTATCATTTCAAACATATCCTCAAAACATCAAGGTTTTGTTCTTTCTTGGTCTTATATACATAAGTGTTGTTTTAATTCTAATTAAGCAAACAACCTATGAGTTCAATCTAATACAACTCATGATATCATACTCATCTTATATTTTATACATTTGTATTGTGCTTAATTTATTCCCAAATGATTCAACTTAATTCCTATTCTAAATCTTTGCCTCTGATACCATTCTATAACGTCCCGAGTTTTCATTACTTATTAATGATACATATGACTTCATTGTCGCTAGGCCCAATGCCCCAACTAGACAAAAATTATACATCCTGACTTAGTCATAACAATTAAGCTAAGTTTACTAATACATCATTAGTTTAGAAACTTTTGATGCATTCAATCATTACTTAAAATATCACCTTCGCTACGAAATTCACATCTAACATCAAAACTTAGATTACATTTCTCTTCAAATCTTGCTCCTGTAACAAAGAGAAGAGAAAAGACATAGAAAAATAATAACCGTGTGCTATACGAGCTCAATAACGTGTCGGCCCCCTTACCAGGGATTACACGAGAGAAGAACATAATAAAAGAAAAACAAATAATCACTTGGATCTTTTGTTCCAACACTTTGAAATTATCATGCCAGATAATTTAAAACAGGACGTTAATTCCAAAAAAAAAAAAAACGACTACTTGGGTGTTTTGTTTCGTATAATTGACGTACTGTTTTGAAACAGGACGCCAATTCAACGAAACAGTACGTCAGTAAAAAATGAATTCAAATAGAAACAGAACGGCAGTTCAAAAATTAAAACAGTCTGTCAGTTCAAAAATTCGTGGTGTATGTCATTGGATTTGTGGTGTTAATGGTTGGTTTTGTGGTGCATCCAATAATTCGAGTTGTATTTGATGGAGGTTGAAGTTTGGATTGCAGGTTTTAGGGTTGAGAAACAAAATTGATAAGAAAAAAAATTTACGTATCTGATTCATAAGTTCATGCAAAACTTGGACCATTTTTTGGATTGTATAATGTCATGATCCCCATTTTTGAAACTCCTGCATTGATGAAGAATGAAAATGATGAGATGGAATCGTGAGGGGAGAGATTCGGAGTGAGAAATTTGGGGTTAGAGTTCGTATATGTTGCGCTCGAGTTTGGGGAAGGCGATGATGGTGGTGGCGATGGCAGCAGCAGAAGGGACGGTGGAAAGGACGACGACGGTGGCGCGACATCGACGATGGTGGTGGTGGTTGAGGGACGAGAGATATTGTATGTTTTGCAGATTTTTTTTTTCGGGTTGTATCTTTTAAAAATATTTTTGAAAACGTTGTATCTTAGAGGAATTTTCTGATGATAACAACAACAACAACAACGACAGCAACAATAATAATTTTTAAAAAGTCCGGGCTAAAGTAACAACGTGCAAGTTTTTAAGAACCACACCAATGAAAAAAAAAATCTCATGTTGTAACTCCCCGATTTTTAATTACTTATTAATGAAATATATGATGCCACTATTGTGGGTCCCAACGTCTCAACTAGACAAAAAATACATACCTTCTGACTTAATCATAAGAATTAAGTTAAGTTCACTTAATCATTAGTTTAGAAACTTTTGGTGCACTCAATCATAACTCAGAATATCACGTTTGTAGCGAAATTTACATCTCTTTCTAAGATCAGAATACCTTTCACACATAAACTACATCTAGCATCAAATCTTAGGTCATATTTCTCCTTCAAGTCTTAATCCTGTAACAAAAAGAAGAAGAAAGACAGAAAAATAGTAACTGTGAGCTATAGGAGCTCAATAACGTGTTGACCCCCTTACCAAGAGTTACACGAGAGAAGAAAGTAAGAAAAATAAAGAAAATGATCACTTGGATCCTTTATTTTTACAATAACACTTTGGCACGACAGATCCTCAATCCTATTCTTACGCACTGCTGCACTCAACAGTTCACTCAAGACTTTGTTATACTTATCATTATATCAATCACACAGAGACGACATACAATAGATACCCTTAATGTTATAATTGTGTCCTTGACGAGACTTATTCAATTTCATAAGTAAACTTTCTTTATCTTTAGTAAAAGGGACATCCGCTAAAGGGGATCAGCCAAACCAGAGTCCAGGATCTCTTACAGTGAGATACCCTCATACCAAAATGACCCTACAAGGTCGATGAAAGAATGTCACAATCAAGTCACTATATCTTACAATCCTATGTCAACGCTTCCACGAAGATATCGCATAACATGCTTGATTCCATTCCAGTGTCTTTTTGTCGAAGGTGAGTTTTGTCTTGCTAACAAGTTAACCGCAAAAGCAATATCTGGCCTTGTGCAATTAGCAAGATACATAAACGCACCAATTGCACTTAAATAAGG